>APFE030308505.1:135949-193649 GCA_000404065.3 Pinus taeda | reverse complement strand
TCCATTGGAACACTTAGTTTCAGCATATATAGCTTTAGTTTCTATTAAAATGGAAATTCCATGCCAAGTTATTCTTGATAGCACCAACTACTTCCAATGGTGGTCCTACATTGTGGATTTTACTTAGAAGTAAAGGTCTTTACAGAATAGCCACAGGCCAAGAAACCAAACCGGAAGATGAAGATAAGGCAGCTAAATGGGAAAATAGGCAAGATCAAGCACGTGGGTTGATAGGGATGTCTAATTCTCCAGATCTTAGATTCCATGCAGAACTTGAAACTCCTCATGAAGCATTGGAACAACTCACTAAAGTTTTTGGGATCAAAAATGAAATTAGAGCCCATCAACTTGAAAATGAGTTGCTTACATTGGATCCTAATAATTTTTTCTTGCATTGAAGATTTCTTGTCCAAATTCAAGACCCTTAGATATCTCTTGGAAGGTGTTAAGGTTAAGAAAGAAGATAGTAACCTTATTTATTCCATCCTTACTAAGTTGGGACCAGCCTACTCTGTATTTGTTTCCACCTTCCATTCTACAAGGGAAACTTTCATTTGTCAAGGAAAAGACTACAAGGCCCCTTCCTTTGACTCTTTTTGTGATTCTTTAATAAGAGAACAAGAAAAACTCTTACACCTTGGTCTTCTTAATCTTGGAAACTCTTCCAAGAAAGCGTTAGCCGCCCAGCAACAACCAAATTTAAAGAATCCTAAGAAGTCATTTCCTAAAAAGAATGGTACTAAACCAAACAAGGGTCCTAAGCAAACTCAGTCTCAAAATGAAAGATCATTTCAGTAAAATGATAAGACCAATAAAAACAAATGGAAGAAGACTGATAGACATTGTAACTTTTGTAATCGAGATGGCCACTTAGAATCTAAATGCTTTAAGAAGATGGAAGCCTTGGAAGCCGCAATAAAGAAACATAACATCCATGTGGAGCATTCTTCTACTTCAACTTCAACTTCATCTTCAGGAATGGCACTTTCTGCATGTCGTTGTCAATCATCTCAGCCTGGTTATGCATTAAATGTATCTTCTTCTTCTCATTCTCATGAGTGGCTCATTGATTCTGGAGCCTCTTATCACATGGCCAAAAACAAAGCCATGTTTTCTTCTTTACATGATTGTAACACCAAAAAATATATGTTGGTGATGATAGATCTCTTAATGTTGTAGGGACTGGAACTGTTCATCTAGACAATGGTCAGTTTAATGATGTATTATGTGTTCCAACCTTATCCAGCAACCTTCTATCTGTATATCAGATAACTCATTCAGGTGAAGGTAAAATTGTTGAATTTTCACCTCATGATGTTGTAATCAAGGATCTAAGAGATCCTAAACAGATTCTAGCTACTGGTATTGCTGATGATTCCACAAGTTTGTATAAGTTTCACAACTTTGGGTCATCAAATCTTCCCTCAGTATTTGTTGCTCATAATGATGAAGTGAGCAAACTTTGGCATGAGCGATTTGGTCACTTAAACTATCGCTCCCTTCAGCATCTATGTAAAGAAAATATGGTGACAGGTCTTCCTATGGTTTCTTGCAGAGATGGTGTTTGTTCCGGATGTGTACTCGGAAAACATCATCGGGACAGTTTTGAAAAACGTGCCTCTTGGCACGCCTCAGCCCCTTTACAGCTTGTTCACAGTGATTTGTGTGGTCCACTTCCTGTTGCTTCATTCTCTGGCTGCAAGTATTTCTTAACTTTCATTGATGATTTCTCCAGACGCACTTTGGTATACTTCTTAAAACTCAAGAGCGAAGTATTTACACATTTTTGGCCTTCAAAGCCTTTGTTGAAAAACAATCTGGACATCAAATTCTTAAGCTAAGAACTGATAATGGTGGAGAATATGTTAAAACCACATTCATCAACTTTTGCACCGAAAATGGGATTCAAATGCAACATACTGTTCCATACACTCCACAACAAAATGGTGTAGCTGAAAGGAAAAATCGCACCTTAAAGGAAATGGCTAATTGTATGCTGCAATCTAAAGGACTCAGTCTTAGTTTTTGGGCCGAAGCAATTAATTGTGCAAATTATATAATAATCGCACTCCTACTAAGGTTCTAAAGAATATCACTCCAGAAGAAGCTTGGAGTTCCATTAAACCAGATGTAAGTCACTTTCGTATTTTTGGAAGTGAAGCATGGGCCCATATTCCAGATGAAAAGCATAAAGCTTTAGAACCTAAGAGTGAGAAATGTACTTTTGTTGGATATTCTGAAGATGTAAAAGGTTATAGACTTATTCCATTTAAGTCCAAAAATGTTATCATTAGAAGAGATGTAAAATTTGATGAAAATAAATCGGCCTGCGAGCCTAGTCCGGCGGATGTGCCACCTCTTCCTATCTCTTCTACTTTTGAAAACATTTCTTCTTCAGATGATGAAAGTGAGGATGACAATCCTCCCCCACCTTCTCAGGATCCTCAACTTCCAAGATGGGTCCGTGCTACTCGGGATGCAGCAGGTGATCTTGCCGGTGATCCTACAGATCAGCGACGTACACGTTCTCAGTTTGAAAGAGCCTCTTCTTTACTGGCTCAAGCTCCAGTAAATCATGATCCTGACACTTTTTGCAGAAGCTTCAGGCAATCCACATTGGGAAGCAGCTATGAATGAAGAATATCATTCATTGTTGGCAAATGATACATGGGATCTTGTTCCTCTACCAAAGGGACGCAAACTTGTTAGATGTAAATGGGTTTACAGAACCAAGTATGAACCAGATGGGAAAGTTGATAAACATAAAGCTCGTCTTGTTGCTAAGGGCTTTTCACAGGTTGAAGGCATTGACTACACTGAAACCTTCTCCCCTCTTGCCAAAATGAACTCTATCCGCCTTGTTCTTTCCCTTGCTGCCTCTTTAAAATGGGAAGTCCATCAGATGGATGTTAAATCTGCCTTCTTGCATGGGGACTTGCATGAAGAAATCTATATGGAACAACCCATTGGCTTCATCCAAACAGACTCCAGCCTTGTATGTCGACTTAAAAAATCTCTTTATGGTCTCAAGCAAGCTCCTCGGGCTTGGTATGCCAAAATGGATAACTTTCTTTTAGAATCTGGCTTTTCTAGGTGTCATTCTGACAATACTGTCTACACCAAGACAGTGGGAAACTCTCTTATCATCCTTGTTCTTTATGTTGATGATCTTATTCTTACTGGTAGTGATCCCATCCTTATAAACCATGTGAAGTCCAGCCTTAAAAAGAAATTTGAAATGACAGACTTAGGACACTTACACTATTTTCTCGGTCTTCAAGTCTTGCAATCCAAGGAGGGTATTTCCCTTTCCCAGTCCAAGTATGCTTGTGATATTCTTCGTCATTTTCACATGGAAGATTGTAAGCCAGCTCCTTCTCCCTTTCAGTCTGGAGTCAAACTTTCAGTCTCTTGTACTTCTCCTGAAGTTGATGCTACCTTATACCGTCAACTTGTAGGAAAACTCTTGTATTTAACCCATACTCGTCCTGACCTTTCCTTTGCTGTTGGCCTTGTTGCTCGTTTTATGCAAAACCCCCGTGAAAGTCATTGGAAAGCAGCTAAAAGAATACTTCGTTATGTTCGAGTTACAGTACAGTTTGGGATTCATTACAGTGCCAAAGCAGCTCCTCTATTAGTTGTTTTCACTGATTCTGATTGGGCTGGTGACCCTGATGATCGGAAGTCTACTGCCGGTTATGTCTTCACTCTTGGTTCAGGACCTATTACATGGGCTTGTAAGAAACAGGCTGCCATTTCTCTTTCGTCAGCAGAAGCAGAGTATCGTGGTGCCGTGGAAGCTAGTAAGGAAGCCTTGTGGCTTCGTCAGATTCTATCAGATTTTGGCTTTGAGCAGCAGCATCCGACTACACTTTGGTGTGATAATCAAAGTGCCATTCAGCTTTGCAAAGATCCAGTTCAGCATCAGCGCAGCAAACACATTGAACTCCACATGCACTTCATCAGAAAGCTCATTCATGACCATGTTCTTGAAGTGCAATATTGTTCAACAGATGATCAGGTTGCAGACATCTTCACAAAGGCTGTCACAGAGGCGAAGTTCACTAAACTTCGATATATGCTTGGAGTTCAGGAAGTTGTCACTAAGGGGGGATAGGCTCTAGTGCCTCCTTCCTTCTCCTATTGTGTCATATTTGTAAGTCCTTCAATCCTATCCCAAGTTGTTCTTAAGGGGGGATGTTAGGATATTCCGACACATAGGAATAGTTAAGTTCAACTTGGTCTAGTATAGAGTTAGGTATAGAGTTAGGTAAAGTGTGTTTTCTTTACCGTTGTACATTTTGTAACTTACAATCCGACGGTCACGATATGTAGTGATCCGACGGTTCATTCTCTCCTCGGTATTACCGACACTTGATCCGTGGCTTGACACCCGATTGGTCCATGAATTCTTTTTAAAGCGCATGGAGGGTCATTTGTAGGTTAACCGTGCATGAGAGAAGCTTATGTAAATTTTCATTCTTTTATTAATAAATTGCCTGTAGTAGCCACGTTGGCGCAGGCCGTGGACTGTTTCCCTCTCTGAGGGTTTTAACCACGTCAAAATACTGGTGTATTGATTTGTGATCTGTTTGTGAGTGGTGTCCTTTTGGTGTTCTGTCTGAGGAACTTACCCTGTATATTCCTACAATAAAGAAGGTCACATCACTTAGATCTGATCTACACTAATTGAAAGTATCAAAGGATAAAGAATTATATTGATAAGATATCAATTGAAATATCTAGGAGAGATAATCCTCATTATTATAAATGCATTAACTGATGAACAAGGTAAAAATGTCTATGAGGATAAGAAGGTTATCCCATTCAACAACTTGTGGTTTCTATGCAAGACAGAAGAAGACAGGTTGAGGGAAAAAATGTTGAAGGTTCAAATGAAAGGATTCAAACATTTTGAAAGAAGAAAATAGCTAAGATTCAATGCTATGAATATTACAGGAAAGATTGTCCTTGGCTTAAGAAGGACAATAACAAGAAGAATAGAGAAGAAGTCCATTTCATCAAAGACATGGAGAAAACTGAAAGAAGGAAGTCTAATAAAGAGGAAAAGCATTAGAAGTAAGATCTCATGACATCACCATAAGAAACATGAAGGATGTTTGATAATCAACTTTGAAAGATATAGCTCTTGGTGACCTCATTGAAAGATCAAAGGAATAAGTCATCCAGGACAAATCTCATCATACTTTAGTCAAAAGGGAAACATTTGCTAAATAAGGATATGAGAGATACTCAATATTCTCTGATGGAATCCTCATCGAAGGATTCACCAATCTAGAGTGGAAGCAAGTGTTTCATCAAGAACTCCAACTTGTGGAATTCATGGGATGATGGTATGATGATATAAAAGATGAAGTAGATCAAGGGGTTGAAGATCTTTTCAATCAAGGAAGCTGTTAAAAGAAGCCTAGATGAGCTAAAGGTAAATGAGGTATGTATGCTTGTATTAATTATTATAAATCCATGTTGTATGGTTACAGATAGCATGGATCATGACTCCATATTGAGAAGCATGATCAAAGGTTAGGAATCTCCTCCTATGAAAATATGTCGGAAGGCATGGGTCACACTAGATGAAGTCAACATAATATGTCCTCATATGAAGTATGAGGTGGTTGACTACAATTAAGGAACTATGATTGGAATCTCCTGGGAATGAAATGAAATGTGTGAAGAAAGGAAGGAAGATATCGTGAGATACGAAACTGTGGTAAAGGCAATCAACATCCAGAAAACCAAGAATATTTTACTAGGAACTCTCCCAGAAAGATATGAAGACTTTGTTGGAAGATTGAAAAAGATGGAGATCCTTGACAATGGATATCTTTGGGAGATGTGTCAACATGTATGTATGATCTTGATACCTACAGGAAGAGGTCATGATGAAAGACCATCACAAAAGTAATTTTGATTTAAGTGTTCATTTCTTATTTTTTAACAAGTATCTGGATGAGCTTATGCAGGGCTACCAAAGGGAAGAACTATGAATGTGTTCCATGAAGAACCTTGTAGAAGGATGAAAGAACCTTTCAGAAAAGAAAGCCTAATGAAGGTAACAAAACATGAAGTAATTCCAGATGAAGACTGATGAATCACTTTTCGATGAAATAAATGATAACAGGACTTATGGATGAAAGTGATGGATGGTATGTGCCCTATGAAGAAGTCCCCAAAATATAAAGAATCCAAAACAAAGAATAAATTCATGACATCAAAGAAATAATTTCTTCAAGCAGTTGGTTGCCCCATCATCTCCACTTGAGAAGCTGTTGAAGGTCCCTGTTTTGAGAGGGAGCCTTGAAAGTTTCTTACTTGGAAGAAACTTGGAAATTCCTAAGCCAAGAGGGATCTTAGGTACATTCCTTATGTAGGGATGAGTAAATTCCTTTAATAGAATAGATATGTCCTCCCTAATTGAGAGGGAGAGATAGACACGTCATTCTGGTCTTCACTTAGGAAGAAAGAATGAGAGGGTTGGGTAATCATTTGGCATTTGATACTCTTTGAGGATGAGATAGGGCATTCAATAGAAGAGTAGTCGTGTATGACTAATATTCTTGGATGTTTGGAGAGTCCAAGACAACAATAGTCCTCATGGAACATATCTTGAGTACTTGGGTAGGATATGCTTCAAGAGGGACAATGATGAGAGTGTCTATAAATCATTGGTCTCACTAGCATTGAGCTCAAACCTTGTGGAGAGATAGAGTTGTTAGTCAAAGACCAAGATGAAATAATAACTCATGTCAACTCACGTTATGGAGACACACCTGTTCATAAACTCATGTTGACTTATATTGACAAACAAACTACTATATATACCCACTTCAGATTATTCCACAGTTAGAAGATTTCACATCTATCTCTGAGTTTTCTAGTTGGGTAGTGATCTAAAATTGATCTAAGACAAACAATAAGGTATTACAGACTCATGTACATGTATGTGCCTATGTTATTTTGTGCAATGGATCGATAATATTGTGAAATACACAAACACTAAAGTAGTCAAAGAAAACATAACAGGCAACACATATAAACACAACACGTTTAATAAGGAGTTCACCCAATACTCCTGGGCTATGTCTCCCAATCCAGACATCAATGGTGGCCTCTCGATTATGTTTTCAAGCAGAGTTTTTACAACAGTGAGCTCAATTTGAGTCTCACTCAATAGATACAATTCAGTGAGACTGTACTTGGATCCCCTAAGTCTCTGGAGTACACAGACTCTCCTTACTGACTCTTGACCTCTACTAGTCACAATAGTATGAGTCCAATCTGAGACTCAATACATGACAGACATATACAGAGGAGTTCGCTTGAACCTTTCAAGCCTTCTCTGGAGTACACAGACTCTCTGACTCTCTATGTCTCTATCTTGACTCTGGTTCGATGCTACCCTTGCTTCTGCAGGTCAGCTCGACTTGTTCTCTCTATTCTCCGCTCTAACTTATTGCTTACTGCTCTCTTTGTCAGTTTGTGGCTTTAAAGCCAATCTACTTCTTGACTATTCATTTCCTCTTCCCAGCTTTCCGGTTCCCCTGCCTCTATCCATTTGAATCCCTTTGTCCTACGTCATCAGTCACTGTACAATCCCTCACATGGAGGTGGCCACCTATTTTGTAACGGATGAGTTTCGTTTCTCTTGGACATACTCGAAACGACCATTTTTACTATTAACTCCAAGAATGCCTGTGAAACACGACCTTTTTCCAATGCATCATCCGTATCGAACTTCAAATCCTATACAACTCTGCGTGTTAACCTTGTCAAATTTGGTCATCCATTGAAACGCGTCTCTGTCGTTGATCTGGGGCCTTCAAATCCTACGTTCATCGTCCATATTAGGCAGACAAGTAACATGATGTTTATCCGTCCGATGTGAGTGGTTTTCTCTCTCTTTTGCCGGATGCATGGCAACCATTGTGTGGCATCGGGCGGGACTTGGTTGAAACTGCTTACCGCTCAAAGCCCTTCCGATATCCTGTTGTTTTTTGTGGGACTTCACTTCTGACGGAATCAGAACAATATCCGTTGCATTTTATGATTTTTCGGGTTCGGGTGCTTGCGGCCTTTCCTTCTTTGAGGGGTTTTCCCTGCGATATGTGATTAGCAACTTGTCACTAATCGCATATAAGAAACTACCCCCGTTTCTCGAAATGGCCTCTGGATTTGCTAATTTGTGATAGCATGCATTACCATGGGCTGATGGTATGCGCGCTTGACCGACGGTCCTCATTGCTTCGCACTGATCATAAATTGCAATTGTTATGAGGATATCTCTGATAAGCTTGATCTTTACAATATTTGTAGCCTTTGGCATAATTTTTGAAGAGTTCATGAAAAATTAGAGAGTGTTCTAGGATCCAATTTGGATCACGACCTTCCCACTGAAAAAGCTTTTAGATCACCAAAAGTTGGTTTTTAAGCATCAATCAAGTGAGGGTATAGATTCCTCGCTTGCCCAACTTCTATCCATTTTGCACTGCTTGGTTTTGAACCTTTGAGTCCAATCCCGAGGTACTCAACATCCCCTCTGCATGTAGTTCTCACCTTCTTGTCCAAAACTATATCTTCCTGCAATTCATTGAGATATTTAGGCAACAGATCATCAATAGAATGCAATTAACTCTACTCTTCGGGATCTTCAATCAATGAAGGTTCAAAAGGTCTCAAGCTTTCTGCATTAACTACCAAATAGATGTGCATGTAAGCTGGCAAATCAAGGCGAAAAACATTCTCATCAATTTTCTCAAGTATCTTGAAAGGTCCATATCTTATTGGCTTCAGCTTCTTACCTTCACCTTGCATTATGTCTTTGTTGATATACAACCAAACTTGATCACCAACTTGGAAACTATGCTCAATCCGATGGTTATCATGCCTTGCCTTGTGTTTGGCTTGGCTCTTTTCCAGTTGTTCCTATACTACCTGGTGAATCTCTTATATTTTTTCAATGAACTTGGCTGCTTTGTCCACATCACTGTGTCCATCAACCGCTATGTCTTTACCAAAAAAAAATCCAAGGGAGACCTTGTTGTGAAACCAAAACAGGTCTCAAAAGGAGACTTTGTGTAGAAGAATGTTTAGCACTATTGTAAGCATGTTGCACATAACATAAATGTTCATCCCATAGCTTGGGATGCTTGCTGCAATAGCCTTTGAGCAACTAGGTCACTGTCATGTTGACCACTTCTGTTTGGCCATCTATTTGCGGATGAACGATTGTGCTCTTCTTTAGTATGGTGTCCATTAATTCCCACAGACTCGACCAAAATTTCCCAACAAATTAGGAATCTCGATCAGATATAATGGAAGTGGGTAATCCAAAATGAACCCATACATGCTGAAAGAAAAACTTTGTTGTCTGTTATGTTGTAATTTGTTTGTTACAGGGTATTAAAATACACATTTTGTTGAACCTATCCACAATAACATATAAATAGTCATGAGCTTTTCTAGATTTAAGCAGTCCCCCAACAAAGTCCATGGAAACACTTTCCCAAAGATGAGAAGGAACTGGTAGTGGAGTGTCCAAGCCTAGTTTTCTATTGTTGGGCTTGCTTTTAGCATAGATGGTACACCCTCTTACATATCTAGAAACTGTTTGATTCATTTTTGGCCAATAACAAAATCTTTGCAGCTGTGTAACTGTTTTACTTACACCAAAGTGACTTGATATTAGAGAAGTGTGTGCTTCTCGAATTATCTTTACTCTTTCGGTTTGAGGAATGCATAACTTTCCAAAATGATACAAGAGTTGGTCCTTTACACTGATAATCCAATTCTTCTACTTGTTTGCCATGACTTAAAGTTGCATATACATCTTTAAAATCTATATCTTGAGCATACTGTTCAATGTAGATTTCACGCAATACTGAATTATGCTTAAGTATAGTAGATGCATTTATGATTGGTCTGGACAACATATCTGCAACTTTATTGTGTATGCCCCTCTTATATCTAATGACAAGATGAAACTATTGTAGAAAACCCATCCACCTATAGTGTCTTGATTGATGCAACTTAGTTTGTGAGTGTAAATATTGAAGTGGTTGATGATCAGTATGTATAACCGTCTCTTTTCCCATTAGATAATGTTTCCACTTTTTCACACTCTGTATTAGTGCATACAATTATTTATCATATGCGGGATAATTAACTACTGCAGAATTAAATGTCTCAGAATGATAACATATGGGTTTATCGTGTTGCATCAACACTGCCCCCATGGCATAGTCACTGGCATCTATTTCAATCTCAAATGGTCTTTGAAGATCATGCAGTACTAATCTTTTCTTTCAAGGTGTCGAAGGCTTTTTGTTGTTTTCCTCCCCATTGAAACACCTTGTTCAATCCTGTTAAAGCATGTAAGGGAGCTGCAATCAAGGAAAAGTTAGCAATAAACTTTCTCCAATACTATGCAGCTCCTAGGAAGCTTCTAACTTCTGTAGCAGATTTGGGTTTAGGCTAGTTTACAATGACTGTAATCAAGGGAAAGTTAGCAATAAACTTTCTCCAATACTATGCGGCTCTTAGGAAGATTCTAACTTCTGTAGCAGATTTGGGTTTAGGCTAGTTTACAATGACTGCAACCTTAGAGGGATCTATCTTCAATTCACCACCCCCTACAATATGACCCAAATAATTCAAATATGTTTTGCCAAAATTCACATTTTGATAGCTTAACATAGAGATTTTCTCTTTTCAAAACATCTAGAGTATGCTTTACATGCTTCAAATTTTCTTCCCGTGTTTTACTAAATATTAGACTGTCATATAAATATACAATGACAAAATCATCAATAAAAGGCTTGAGTACATCATTCATTACTCTCATGAAAGTAGCAGGAGCATTAGTTAAGCCAAAAGGCATAACTAACCACTCATACAATCCCTGCTTTGTTTTGAAAGCAGTCTTCCATGCATCTTGCTCTGTAACTCTAACCTGATGGTAACCACTATGCAAGTCCAACTTGGAAAAGTAAATGGCTTCCTTCAACTGATTGAGTAGATCATCTATGCAAGGAAGGGGATAACGATTTTTTATCGTTATTTTATTCAGTGCTCAGTAATCAATGCGCATTCTCCATGAGCCATATTTCTTTCTCACCAAGACAATTGGAGACCCACATGGTGATGTGTTAGGTCTTATGAGCCCTTTCTCGAGCAGATCTTGTACCTGCTTCTTGATTTCAGCATTTTCTAAAGCGGACAACCATACATTCCGATGTTAGGCAATGGAGTATTTTGCTGCAAATTAATATCATGTACTATTTCCTTTTTGGGTGGCAGACTTTTAGGTTCTTGAAATAGTATATCATATTATGAAACAACTTTTTCTAAATCAGCTTATTGTTCAGCATTACAACCTTCAAATACATTGGTTTTATCAGGTTTCTTTTCCTTTACAACCATCGGTAAAAATTGTTTGCATGAATTTACAATTCTTTTCATCTACCCTGAGTTTATGAGAGTGTAATTATTCTTGAGTTTATGAGCTCTTACAATATATTCAATTCCATATTTAATGAGTTGATACTTCTTTTCAGCCCTATAGAAAATGGCTTTTCTATCATACAAATAAGAACTTCCTAAAACAATTCCACATATATCCAAAGGAACTATATCTAACTCAACCTCATCTACAAATGTTGACCCAAAAGAAAACCTAAGTTTACATTGTTTAATCACTTGTAGCTTCTATTTATTGCATAAACAACCCAATGGGTATGGCTTCTTGTGAGGTGTGGTTAGTAATCCCAGCTTCTTGACAATTACTTCAGAAATTAAGTTTACTTGTGAGCCACTATCAAACAAAGTATCAACCTTTTGATGCTTGGAAATAACTCTAATATGAAAAAGCTCATGTCTTTACCTCTCATTTTATTCATTATCAGTAGGTTGTGTAGAATTACTAGTAGATGCTTCAGAATTTTTACCTTTTATACCTGTGGCTATGCTTGTTGTTTCATCCCCTAAGTCTAACCCCAAATATTTTTGAATAGTTGTAGCCGTCTTCTTCCTTTTTCCATCAAACTTCTTTGGTCTCAGCTCTGAATGCAGAATTCCCATTGTTCCTGCAGTGAGTGCATGAAGGTTTGGTCTTTTGTACAACATCTATCTTCCTCTCTTTCCATTTCTGCTTTCTCTTTTACTTGTTCTTGCTTGCAGTGGGTTTTGATGATCCCCCACCTTTTGGGTTCACATTCTTGCCTCTAGCCTCTAGATATGTATCCTGAACAGATACCTCATCTATGCTAGTAGGATTAAACATAAGAATGGTGTGCTTTAAATAGCTGTGTAGACCACCTATAGACTTCAGCAGAGTTTCAGGTGAGTCTAAGGAAATTCCTAGAATCAAAGCTCATTTTTAAATTATTGGGTGTATTCTTGTACACTTTGCCCTTTTAATTTTCGAAGAGTTTGCCAACTCATCATAGCTTGCTACATATAAGCTAGTGGATGGAACTGTTTTTTAATTGCAGAAACTAATTCACTCCAGACAAAAAGGATTTTACCATGCTTCTTCATGTCATCTTGTGTCTTTCCTTCCCACCATACCAAGGTAGTGCCTCCAAAGCGTAGGTTGGCCAACTAAATCTTACTTTTGTCTGAACCAATGCTCTACACCCTGTAATACACATCAATCTGTCTAATCCAATTATCTAGCTTCTTTGCATTCAACTCTCCATCATATATCGACAAATCAAATTTAACATCTAATTTAATCAAAGATGTTTTATTTTTTTTTTCAAGGCTATTAGGAGGTGTGGGAAGCTTTTCTTCTTTCCCTTTGCCTTTAGAATGGTCACGGAGGAGAGATTCTTCTGCTCTTTTATCTTGTTTGGAGGTTGAAGAATCTTCATCTCTACCTTTCTTAAATTCTCTATACATTTCTTCTACCTTGGCTCTCATAGTCATGAAACTATCCATGAACTGGGAGTATGATTCCAAGGGACTTTCTTCTACCATTTTCCTCTTAGGATAGACTCTTCCAATTTTTGGGTTAGCTTCAACCAATTCTCCTTCTCCTAATTTGAGTTGTGTCCTAGTTAGCATTCAACAACAAAATCCAACACAAGCTTGTGTAACCTTAGCAACCTAGAGTTATGATACCACTTGATCTGTAATTGATCTAAGACAAACAATAAGGTATTACAGACTCATGTGCATGGATGTGACTATGTTATTTTGTGCAACAAATCGATAAGATTGTGAAATACACAAACACTGAAGCAGTCAAAGAAAACATAACAGGCAACACATATAAACACAACAAGTTTAATAAGGAGTTCACCCAATACTACTGGGCTACGTCTCTCGGTCCAACCTTTAGTGGTGGCCTCTCGATTATGCTTTCAAGAAGAGCTTTTACAACAGTGAGCTCAATTTGAGTCTCACTCAACAGATACAATTCAACAAGACTATACTTGGATCCCCCAAGTCTCTGGAGTACACAGACTCTCCTTACTGACTCTTGACCTCTACTGGTCACAATAGTATGAGTCCAATTTGAGACTCAATATGTGATAGGCATATACAGAGGAATTCGCTTGAACCTCTCAAGCCTTCTCTGGAGTACACAGACTCTCTAAATCTCTCTGTCTTTGTCTTGACTCTGGTTCAATGTTTCCTTTGCTTCTGTAGGTCAGCTCGGCTTCTTCTCTCTGTTCTCTGCTCTTAGCTTTCTGCTCTAACTTACTGCTTGTTGCTCTCTCTATCAGTTTGTGGCTTTAAAGCCAATCTGCTTCTTGACTATTCATTTCCATTTCTCGGCTTTCTGGTTCCCCTGCCTTTGTCCGTTTGAATCCCTCTCTCCTACGTCATTAGTCACTATATAACGCCTCACAGGGAGGTGGCCACCTATTTCGTAACAGATGAGTGTTAGTTCTCTTTGACATACTCGAAACAACCGTTTTTACTGTTAACTCCAAGAATGTCCGTGAAACACAACCTTCTGCCAACACATCATCCATGTCAAACTTAAAATCCTATACAACTCTGCATGTTAACCTCATCAAATCCAGTCATCCATTGGAACGCGTCTCCACCATTGATCTAGGGCCTCCAAATCCTATGGTCATTGTCCATATTGGGCAGATAAGTAATATGATGTTTATCAGTCTGATGTGAGTGGTTTTCTCTCTCTCTTCCGATGGATGCGTGGAAACCATTGTGTGGCATTGGGCGGGACTCGATTGAAACCGCTTATCGCTTGAAGCCCTTCCGATATCCTGTCGTTTTTTGTGTGACCCCGCTTCTAACGGAAAAGGAACGATATTTGTTGCATTTTATGATTTTTCGGGTCCGGGTGCTTGTGGCCTTTCCTTCTTTGAGGGGTTTGCCCTATAATATGTGATTAGTGACTTGTCGCTAATCGCATATCAGAAACTACCCCCGTTTCTCGAAATGGCCTTTAGATTTGCTAATTTGCGATAGCGCGCGTTACCATGGGCCAACGGTCTGCACGCTTGATAGGCAATCCTCGTTTCTCTGCGTTGATCACAAATTGCAACTGTTATGAGGATATCTTTGATAAGCTTGATCTTTACAAGATTTGTAGCCTTTGGCATAATTTTTGAAGAGTTCACGAAAACTTAGAGAGTGTTCTAGGATCCAATTTGGATCAGGTAGAACAAACAATTTTCATCTTTGGTACAATGAAAAGACTTTGAATACCTCTGAGATTTCAAAAAATAAATACAGATTTCAGATGTAATTAAAGAGCTCGATCTAAGGAACATGAATGGAGATTGGGTAGGGAATTCAGATCCCTCATATGTTTAGATCACAATGACAACAAGGAGAATTTAAGGGCCAAGATAACATAATTTGGATCTTTCTGAAGCTCAGTACACAGTGGAAGCAAGACATATTCATATGTGATTACATGAATTTATAGAGGAAGATAAAGGGATAGTGAGATGCTTCCTACATTGAAGTGTCTCTATATCTAGCTATCACATCAAGTGCCAAGAAGAAGTCTTGAAGAAATAACAGTTTTGGTACAACCACAATTCATTGATGATGATAATAAGAAGGTCTCACGAGAAGAGATCTAGATGATATCTCAGTGATGTCAATGTCTCAAGGCTTAGAAGATCAAAGAGGAAAAGGATTCAACAGGAAGAGAAGACAATCAAGAGGACTTGTGGCTTGGTCTTGGGGTGGCTAATAGGTCAAGGGTCTTGATCTTGGTATTCATCAATTGGAATCTCTATAAGAAGAATTTTTTACAGGTTTTCCTCTCAAAGAGTGAGAGGTTTTGGCCCTGACTCATAACCTACATGCTGTGACTCTTGTCTATTTATGTTCATGCATTGGTTAATGTTTGATGAAGAAGAACACTAATAATCTAAACAAGTAAAAATCATTCATAAGTAGTCACTAATAGAAAAGAAACCTAATGCTAATGCCCTACATTTCTCAACACTTGTTTACAAATGTAATTTGTTGATTAAGTTACATATGTTGTAAAGATAAACTACTTTGTTATGTGTGAATTATTTTATTTTATTTTTAATTTCATTGAATATGTGAACTTAACAAGTGATGCAATAGAGGCTTGTGTGTATTACTTTGTCTATAAATACAATGTGTTGATTTAAATTTGTTATAACAATTAAACTACATTGTTATGTGTGAATTATTTAACATTATTTGTAATTATATTCTCAAGTATATATAAAAGTAATGAATCAAATTGTGCATGACATTAAGGCTTAAAGTTTCAGTTTTCTTGATGTCTTGGTGAGTTTGAAATCCTAAGTAAAGAAGTTGAAAATGTTCTCAAAGTTTAAAGAAGAAATTGGAGGGTCATTCTTGCAACCAATATGAGAGTAAAATGATGCCATCAAAGATGTTCAACTCTTCCATGCAATATTTTCTCTTTCAAGAGGACATTCATCTTTTTCCAATTTTCATTTCCATCTTTATCAACATTTACCAATCCTCTCTTATACAATTGCTAGCTTAAAATTTCCACTACTTTATATAGGAAGGAATAAATGAGAACACAAGGCTTTCACCAAGCAATTATTATGATTTTCTATCATTTTTTGCAAAGAAATTTCATCAAACACTTAGTATGCAAATTCCCCCAACCATTAAAAACAAATTTTATGCACCGAGAAAATATTAACAAAATAACTTTGCCAAGCTATGAATTAGTAAGTGGGAGCCTTTGAGTAGTGTTATTACTTACACATGATGTTCTCAAACAATGGCACTAGAGTGAGCATCAATTAGCAACCCCAATTTTTCATGTTTCTTCCCCTAAAAAGACTTTTTAGGAGTATCATGCCATGAGCACAGCCTTGGAGTTACTAGCACCATGAAATTCGTTCACACACAATGTCAATACCCTAATATTCATGTCAATCTTACAAAATTCATTTTAAGATCTACATTAAAACAATCCACAACCGATGAACTCACAATTCTTTTTATCTAATATCTTCTTTGGTTTTAAATGTGCAAATCCCATTTGTCTTGTTGCCACCTACCTTGAAGGAGTCCTCCATAAATATATGCCCATAACCAACTCATGGGAATGAGGTTCTATCTTCCATGGACCTATCTAACATAAAAAACAGATAATGCTGACAACATCAACATTAACAAACAAGACATCCATTACATTATGCAAAGCAATGAAGAATGACAGAAAAATAAGAATTAGAGGGTCAACGAACCCTTTGTATTAATTTATTGGTATTTATATAAGATAAATTTGATTAGGTAGATTACAACTACTACCTAACCATTCATTTTACATTCTTGTGCTTTTATGCACTTCTCATTTTGTTTTAGGATGACATATTCATGTAGAACTTTTATATTCCTAATTTGACATCACCTTTTCAACTTATACATTTTAATTATCTAATGCAATGACATAATACAAGCTGAAAAAGTCATTCAATTTGTGTTGATCCTCAACCATTCCATTGCATACACTTGTTATGTACATGTTATCCATGGTAATGTTGGTTACTAATTGCCACCCTAGCTCCTAAAGTACAACATCCTCAACATTTTGTGTAGTGCAATGACATTTTAGAAACATTATCCTTCAAGCTAGGTTCCATGTCTATGAAAAGTTAGTGAGTAATACATGTTTAGACTTCTTACATAATGAAAACCCTAGAATTATTCTAACTATCTCTAATACATGAAGTCTTACATAAAATCGGGGTCTCCTCAACTAGTATGTTGCCATTTCTTCCAACACTTCGAGGCATGTATCCATTCTTTTTTTGGGAGCACAATTAATCCAAATCAAGTTTGCACAAGAAAAATTGGTTATTGGCACAACCTCTACGATGATAAACATCAACAAAGGTTCGAGGCTATAGATGATGAAGGAAATTGATGAGCTAGTATGAAGGACCTTATACCATTGCGATTAATGTCCATTCAATTAAATCATATGGAAATCACATCAAGTGTGTGTGTGTGTGTGTAAATAACTTTCTTGAGATCTCTTTCTGAATGTACAAATAAACACACACACACACACACACACACACACACACACATACACATACATGGAGGATAAATGAGCTTGGGGGAAGTTGAAGGGTTCAAGATACATGATCCCTTAGCTGAGCCATCCTCCTATATAATGTTTCTCACAAGGGAAGAGGGGTTCTTTAAATGAGAATAAAAAGGAATGATGCCCAAAATTCAATGAGAAACACAAAGATGAATCGAAGAGCCTATAATGTACCCATTGTTGCATCACAAAGAGCATGGCTAAAGCTAATTGGATGTTGGTTTTCCATTTGGGTTTCCAAGGTAAACTTTGAATCTTTATATGTGAAATCATTGGTTGCTAATATTGTTTTCTTTGTCTATGTGATTGATATGGAGCTATATTGTATTTTAATGGTTTCCTTTGTTATCTAATAATAATTATTGGCTATTGTCTGGAATTTTTCTTCCATAGATTATATTCTCATCAGCAAGCAAACCAACCACAACATCCCTTTAATCATCTCCAATCATCCATTTTGAAGATGGAAGAATAATGGACCTCATTTTAGAGCTATTGCAAATGTATAGAGGGTTTCTAATTTGGATCCTTTATTGTTGTTAGTGAATTTATCTCTCCTATAGACAACCATTTGTAGCTGAGTTTTGTTTTATTAGCTAGTTTTCTTAATCCCCACATCTTGTACTATCTCATATGGCTGCAAAACATTTGTTTGTTTTTAGTTTTTCACTGTCCCACAAGTCCTATTCTTTCAATGCTAGTTGGGATGAACTCTATATCCCAAATTCTTTTTTTCATTTTTCAATGTTTTCCCTTTTATGCTTTCATATGCAACAATATTAGTCTTTTAGGCCACAATTTCAAAATGTCATAGCTTTAATCCCACCACACACACACACCCTATCCGCAACAAGAAAGAAAACAAAAGGTGACACTACTAGAAACATCTCTTTTAAATTCAAGGCTTGATTTTTAAATTTTAGCTGGAATTATATAGCTTCTCCAAGGGCATGATATAAAAAAGTTGTAATTTTAGCCTCATAATAAAAAGTTCTACTGGGAGCACCAATTTTCGATTTAGAGCTAGATTTTAATATTTTGGTTGCACTTATGCCAAATATAAAATCCATAATCTCAAAGTAGTAGTAATTTTAACCTCAAAAAATAAAATGGTGTTGCACCTTTTGATTTAAGGCTTGATTTTAAATTTTTTGTTGGAAATACTATGACTCTATTAATGTTGTGGTTGCTGAATGTGGGAATTTAAACTTTGAGAAAAAGTGTTGCTACCAATAGCACCACTTTTCAAAACAAGTGTAAAAATTGTTGGATGGTTTTGTCATTGATGTCAACCTATGGAATTGATTGGGTCTCACTTTGACCAAAAACACTAGCCATTGATGTCAAATGGTTAATGAATGCTTTTTAGTAATTTTCAGGTTACATCAAGATGGCAGCTATACTATTGGATGGTAAAAACCGAAGACCTAGTGTTTGGGTTCCCTAGACTGAGGATGTGCCTCGAATTTGTTGAGGGTTGATAAGTCAAAACATTGAGTTTTGCTCAAAGATCTATGTCATTAGATTCTCCCCAAAAATATGTTTCTGTTGATATGTAGTACACCTCGAGAGGTCTCTTGGTTTGATAGATATTCACAATTGAAGTTAGTGACCCCAGTTTGTGGGCTAAAACCCCCAGGGGTAGTGACATGACACCTCCTCCTACAGTTGTCAACATATGACATTCTTTATCACTGTAATCCCACCTCGTATAAGTTACATAACTCCAAAAACCAAAGACAATAAATCAATCATTGACTTAATATACTCATGTGTCACCTACAAAACACACCAAAGAGGGTTCGTATACAATTACTTTGAGTTTAATTAACAAGTTATTAAAAATTACTAAATTAAATTAATTTATTAAAGATCTAACTTAAGGTTTGAAAATAATAATTACATTAATTATGGACATCAATTATCAAGCATGTAGGTTTTTTCCATGTTTTGAGGAAACATCATGATAAGGAAATCTATCACAAGCATCTTGCACCAATATAAAACTTACTTTATATATTAAGAGATAAGATCCTTATCTAAAAGGTAAGTAGTCTTCACTTAAGGTTTAATTTAATTAATTACTTATATTCATTAATATGTTTTAGCATCCCAATTCTCTCCAATGTCTATCTGATAAATCCCCTCTTTAGCCTTATAAAATAAGAACCTAATATAATCCACAATACGTCAAATCTCAACTAAATTCCTTATGTGTATCTATGAAATTTTCAGCCTAGTGAAGGATGTATAAGGAAAAGTAAAGTTTCAGTCATCTGAGGCATAAAATATTCTAAGGCTTACACTAGTGTTTTCTTGGTTTCCAAGCTCCTAAGGTACTTCTTTTGTTGTAAAATTATGATAACAATTTATGATGTGTTGGGCTTCTTGCATCCTATTTTGAGCAAATATTTGTAGGCTTTCCAATAGGGTTCAACCCTCTACGAGGGCATCCTTTTGTGCTAAGAATTTCTATCCTTAGAATTGTACAAAAAAGGAGTGATTTGTTTTAATTGTTGGCTAGGTATGAAAACTTGACCTGGAGCAACAAAGGATCTTTTGGGTGGCTTGAACATTTTAGTAGTGATTAACACTTCTTTCATTTCTTTCTGGTCTGGGATATTTGCTAAGGGATATTCTTTTTGTAAAGGGTACTCTTGTTTTTTCTTTCTTTTTGAAATTAAAGGCTTCGCTATCACCTTCTAGACTTCACATATCTTGAGGCTTATAATTCGAAAATATGAGGTTGAAGAGCGACTCTTTGAATAAAAACCTAAAGAAAAACTTGATTCCAACTCTATGGCATGATTGAAACTGAACAATAGACCAATTTATTTATTTATTTTTATTTATTTATTTTTTAGTTTTTCGATTCGATCTAAAATAATTCTTTCATGTATTTCATTGTCTTGGTCTTCCTCAAATATACAGAGAACATCAAGTCAATTAGTGACTGTAATCTCTGTGGTCGCATGAATGGAAAGAGGGCATGCGAAAAAACTTTATAATTGTGTGACTAGTTCCAATTCATTGAAGTAGATCCAATTCTCGACTGTGACAAATATGTGGCATTCAATAATACAACTTGTTTCCTCAACTCAACAATTGATTCACTTCTATGTGATATGAATAAGGAATTACCACAACTTGAATAATTTAATATAATCAAAGGTTTGGGTTTTGTAGACTTACAATAACAAATGGCATGGATATTGTTATCTATGATAACCCTAAATAAATTTTTTAGTTTGATTGGTCATTTTAGATAGGTTTTTATGTCTAGGTTCATGTGAAAACTGTTATAGGGCCCATTCAATGTTAATAGGGTCATCATAACAAGAAAAGGTCACAAGTCCATCCATTTTGAGGTCATCATGTCATATTAGGTTGGTCTGATACTTTTACAAACTTTCGCAGCAAGCATAGTTATGCACACCCAGAATTTTCTACGAAAGTCCCTGATAGTTCAGTGGAAAAACAGTCAACTCTGACACATGTCTCGCTATGGGAGTTTGTTGCTGTATAATGGTTTTGTTGTAAATTATTTTTAGTGATGTCGAATGTACTGAGTCATTATACATCTTGATTCCTGTGTCCTCCACTCCTTTTTGTTCACCTTTACCTTTCCCTCTTCCCTTTATACCATCTCCTCATATAAAAAAGGTTCACAAGTGTTGCCATGAAATAGGGTTTGCGTTGTCAAAAAAATATTAGTCTTGGTCTAAGTGAGGTCTAGGTGTTCTGAATTTGGTTTGCAGGTGAAGAGGACGCAGCTCACAAGAACCTCTCGACTTGTTAGCAAGCATGGCCACCAAAAAATACTACAAAGGGGGGGTTACAATATGATATGAGCCCACAGACATGAAACTATTGGAAGAAAGCCCAGATTTGATACAATCATTTGCTAGCTTGGGGTGTCTTCGATTTTGTCAAAAATTGTAGGGTTTTCATGTGCAAATCACCAAGGACTTCGCTCCTCAATTTCACAGGGATTGGCACGAAGGTGGGCATCCTATGTTTGAATGTCTCTCCAGACACCATTTCTCATGCTACTGAAGTTCAGAAGTTCCAGCTGCATATTGTGATGAATTCTTGAAGGAAGAACATCAAGGGATTGATATGAAAGTGGGCATCCCCAAACTTGTCTTAAAGAAAATTATTCCAAGTTTCTTATGGTTATCCAAAAGTATTTAACATGTGAAGAAAGGTTCCATATGGTCTACCAATACCACTTCAGGTTGTTGCTTCACTTCACAAGTAAATAGTCTTTAGTTATCCCTTTCTATCTCTTTAGATGTTTAGGAAAGATGGCTAACAAGGTTCAAGCTAAATCAGATGCAAGTAGTACCAATTTTTTTCATCATGGTCTTATCAAATGGTTAGTTGTTGAGCAATTAAATAGATTGAACAAGGATTGGCTTACCTTTTTGTTCTTAAGTGGATATGAACTAGATGTTGCTACCCCCTCTAAAAAATTCCAAAATCCAAATCTACAACCCCTAGAGTAGAACAGCGACATAGAGTAGAGAAACAACCTAGAGTAGAGCAACAATTAGTAACAAAGAAACCTATAATTGAAGCTTCTACAAGTACTAAAAGGATAATGACCAAAATATAGAAGAGAGAACAAGAACATAGTACAAAGAAGGGCAGATTGACTAACATTCTAGAAACTATAGACATTGAAGATAGCCCAGTTGAGCAGCTTGTAGAAGTGACCCCAACTGAAACCAAGAAGAAAAGTAAGAGAGCAAAGAAATTAGATTTTACTCAAGAAGGACATGGTTTCATTTTTGGGCCAAGGAAACCCATCACAAGATCAATGCAGCAAGTTGAGAAGATACCTAAAGCACCATTGACCAAAACAGAGTTATCAAAGAAATCATCAAAGCAAAAGAAAGGCAAGGAGGATGTGTTATCACTCAGGTTTTCCCAAAAGTTGTAAGAAAGGGAAAGGACGCCGAGGTAACCACAAAACAATATTTTAGACACAGATTTTAGCCAATCTGTATCGAGAGAGGGCTCTCTCTTTATGATTTAGCTTTGTTTTGGAAGATATTAGGCTAGCTATAAAGTTTGGGAATTTTGTTTGAGTTTGGGTGGTGAGATTCAGTAGCAAAGGGGAAAAACTGAGTATTTTAGGCCATTGGGTTAATGGAGTCAAGGAAGATGGCTTAACTAGACTTGGTTTCTTAACAAAGGATGGTTTTACAGAGCAAGATGGTCAAACAAGGAACAAATGAAGACTTAGAATAAATGGAATCGTTTCAAAATGGGTGAAGAGTAGTTAATAATCCTTCAGCCTATTCGAATAGGGAACTTGAATGATTATTAATAAATATCAGTTGAGTATTCTTTAATAAATAATCAAAATGAAAGAACTAGAAAATAGGAGAAATCAAGGTTTCATTGTTTATTCTAATTCAGAAGAAAACATAGAGAATAATAACTTTTAAAGACAGAGTGCAATTAAGCATATTCCGAATTACTCATTTTTGTTTATCATTCAGATATGAACAGAGATGATATAAGAAACTAGGAAAACTGTAAAACATAAGATATAGATGACTTATTGATTCGGTGTTTGATTCAAGAAATCTGTGAAAAGTCCTTTTCCTTAATTCTTTGTTCAGCAAGCCATACAAAAATTTGATCCAATTAGCACTTTATTCCAAAAAACTAGTAGTACAACAATGTAGATGAATCCACACCTCAGTACTTCAATTGAGGGAGTATTTATACAAAATATTTTACACAAAATTTCTCATAACAGAGTGAAATATATTCTAGTGATGACTAATCATTTTTTACAAGAAAATAGAGACAACTAGTCTCGAAGATAGGAGAAAATCAAACTGATGTTGTGTTGTTCCTATTTGTTCTGAGTGTGTTGGAGACATGTCCTTTTATTTGGCTTGTTGTTGTCTTATTTAGTAATTTTGTGCTGGCTGCCTTGCTTTGACTGATACTCTTTATCTGTTCTGATACACTTTGACCTGTTTTGATCTGTGTTCACCTTTTATTCATCTTACTATGGTAAAAGCCCAAAATTTACCTTTTACCAAAGGTAAAATTTACAAAATTTCTAACATGTCTTGCCACCATTTCTGCTCTGGAAATTTTTGCTTCTGAAGTTTCCTTAGAGTTTTATTAGCCTCTGTATATTTGAAAAAGTTAGGTTGGATGGTGAACAAGTGGTTTACCTCATGCTCAATAAAAAATAAGTTCTCTAAGTTGTTGTAGAAAACTCAGTCTGTGGGGAGTGCTTTTACTCCTGATGCACTTGTTGATGAGCTAGTGTTTGTTTGTTTTCATGTGGAAACTTCCCTAGCAGAGCACTTTCTTTTGGCAATTCTCAACATTTGTCTCTCTACAATTTAGATGTTGTAGCTCCTCTTACTTGGTACTCGCATATTCTCAACCCAATTATGGATTCTGACTCCTCAGAATCTCAATCTTCAGCTTCCACTATCTATGAACATAGTAAGAACGAGCATGAAATTATCAATATAGAAATCTACGATTTGAATGTAAGTTTGTACCAATAATAGACCTTAGAGTGTAGCCATCTTGACACAATATTGGCTCTGTAACAAAAAGGTTCTCGCTTGGAAGATGAGATAGATGCTCTGAGAAGCATTATCGTGGGACTTCAACTACATATGGTTCATTCGACCAACTTCTTTAGAGCCCCCTCGCGGCATAGACCTCAACAAGCCTCTGGATCCTAGAGATTAATCACTTATGTCATGTCTGGTTTCAAATGTATACCCATTTTGTATCAATTTTTTCGAATATACTCTACTCAAAAAATAAGAGTATTGGTAGGACTAGGCCTTTTGTTGTAATCTAGGTAAGGGACATTACAAGTAGTTTGGCATTACAAATGTTTTTGAACAAGTTGATTACGTAACTCTCCCGGGTAATTGTCATGATCAGGCACGAATTTAATGAAAACTAGTACTCATTTATGTTATTAAAATAATAATAATAATAATAATTTTATATTGATGCCCTAGTGGAATAGGACTTTTGGAATTTTAATTTAATTATCAATAATTGTTAGGTGGATGGTAGGGATTTAACCTCCACATCAAAATCCTAGAATATTCTTAGTAGTATTCAAATATCAAAGGCTGAGATTTATCTCCAAAGTAGTGCTATGTCCTTTTAATTAAATTGATTAATTAAAAAAATGTTAAATGAACACATGCCATCTAAAAATGAGTTATGGTTTTTTGGGTATCTGGTATTAGTAAGTCATGGTATTGGCCCATGATATTACAAACAAGCATATTTACAGGTTGAGAATCTCCATGTTAAAAGGGGTGAATATCCATGGTTAAGAATCTTATTACATATTTTTTTAAATGTATATATGATCCGGAGATCAAAAGTTTGCTCAAAAAATGAAAGTGCCCAGAATATTTTGAAACCAACGTCAAGTCATAGTGTTCTTCGTTCTAATACGAACGACACTTGAATTGACTCAATCCGATGTCATATGACAAATTTATGATGTTCTGATCGTTTGGCTCAACAACTCAAAAAATTGCAAGTGTGTTGACTAGGCAGTCTGTACTACTGACGTCAACGTGCCTACTGGGCATGTGGTCGACCAATTGCATAGCGCCAAGTGTCAAGTTCGTACAGGTCTATTTGGTCGAATTTGATTGGTTGGTTTTGTTTTGGTGGTCCAATGGGAGGTTGCCACATGGCCCAACTGGAGGTAGCCATGTGGTGCCCCCACACTAGTCAAAAATTTGTTAAGGGTTGGAAGGCCTCGGCGAGGATCGAACCAACGACCTGCTACAACACAACTCCAGCTTCTACCATCTAGCCTACCCCATGTTTCTTAACTTATGGTGGAACCACATATATTTAAGTTTTGTGGTTAAGCGCATTTGGAGGAGGTGCCGGACAGTGAGCCCCAATCCCCGGTCGTATTGCACCCACAAAACCATGGAAGAGACTGCAGCGGAGCAAGGACTAGCCCCTAGTCATCACATCAGTCCACGGGATCACAAGCGAATAGGGAGAGGGTTTGCAGAGAGGGCTAGGCATTAAGCCCCAACCCTCGGTCACGACCAACATGCATAGGACCTTGGCACGGGTGCAGCAGAGGAGGAGGGCGGGGACCAACCCCATCCCTTGGTCACGGAACCTCCCAAGGGACCCTGCGCACTATTGGAAGGGAGCTACCAGAGAGAGGCAATGATTCAGCACCATCCCCCAATGTTATGGCATACCATATCACTGGCATGGAGCCGAGTGCGACGACGAAGGAATTTAAGGCCCATACCCCAGTCACATGGCAGGCGTGAAACCAAAGGCAAATGTTTGGGAGCCTATTCAGCGGGGACAGGCAGTTAGCCCCGACCCCGGGCCACATCATCCTCTGTGTGATCACCACCCAGCGAGAAGGGTGTCAAAGCGGCGGGGGCAGACCGTTGCCCCAGCCCTCGGCCTTATGGCACCATGTGGCCCTATTTTTACGCTTAAGGGGTTATGGGGAAATTAAACTAGGCGACAAAATGCACCCGATGCGGGAGAAATTATTGCCTCCCGAATGGTTTATAGGGCGAAATTGTCACTCATTTTGGAGGTTTAGCCAATTTAGAGGACGAATAGCAGAAGAACCTCAGGAGAGACATAACTTGAGGAGTTTTGGTATTTTTTAGTGCAAGAAGAGCCTAGATAGGGGTTTTTGGGAACTCTGAATCCAATGGAAATGTCTGTTTACTTATTGGATCACTTCTTCAAGGAATTTTCGCAGTTTTGAGTCTTTGAGTGTCAGGTACAATCAGTGATTTGAAGCATTTTTGGAGTCTTTTTTAGTACGGAGATGACCTTGTAGGGGTTGTCCAACCTTCATATTTATTTGTTGTAGTTGTGACTTTTATGGTGCATCGCTTCTTTATATTTTCTCATTATGTCTTTTTTAGGAAAGCTCTTTATAATACTTCAATGTGGAGTTGTTGTACATGTTATGCTCATTTTCAGACGGAGTACATGGTCTTGATGTGAGATCCCTTTTCATGTTGACTATTTCATGACTAGTTGTAGGTGGTCATACTTTTGAGAGTGAGATTTTTGCAGGAGAATTTTTCCTTGAACGGGAAACAAGCCACTTATTTTGTCAACACATTTCATGTACTCTTTTATCACTGAAATATATGGAGTGGTCTAGCTTTGTTAGCAGGCTTAAAAATGTAGCCCAAGAGGGGTGAACTTTGTCAGCAAATTATGTTTTTCCTCTCTTAATTTTTTCCTTTTGAGTTACATGTGGATATGTTGCTTGTTTAAAGTTCATATGAAAACTAACTCATCATCCTTTGAAGAGAACATAAAACTTGTTTTTGCATAGGACCCATTTTTGTTACTTGAAAAATGTTAGAGGACGGTTGGTTTTTAGGAAGTAGAAGTTCTCCTCCAACTATATATCAATTGGAATCAATGTTAGTTCTAACCAAGTTGCAGGTATGGGCAAGAAGCTTGAAAGTCTCCAAGAGCTATAGGAGATGAGCTTGTCTCTTCAAATGGAGAATGTTGAATTGAGGAGATTGCTTGAAGTTGTTGAAGAGGAGAAGAGGCATATGCTCCTTCAGTTGCAGCACGTGCTTGAGGAACAAATTGGTGAGAGTTACACTCGAGAAGTAGCAAAGAATTCCTCCAAGATGAAGCCAATTTGTGGGCATGGTCCAAACATAGGTTATAGACCCTATGTGGAGAATGATGCTTGTGAGTCTTTTCATCATCTCAAATATTCTCATTATGTGCATATTGGTAAAAGTGGGTGGCTTAACTCATCTTCAAATTTGTCATCAACATTTGAAACAGAAAATATGGATGGCAATTCCAAGGAGGTAATCAACATCTCTAGTTCAAACCCTTCAGTTTATGTTAATAACACATCTTTTGAAGCTTTTGGAAAGCATATTAAAGGAATTGGTATGAATTTGTTAGCTCAAATGGGTTACGAAGGAGGAGGCCTCAGAATCAATGGCCAAGGTATCACTAATCCTATCGAGGTGAAGGAGAGACCAAGATATGAAGGATTGGGTTATGGTCATAGAGAGTTTGGAGAGTGTTCTAAACTTTTTAAGACAAAGAAATCATCAGATGATGGTATGTCACACCAATATGGTAGTGATAATGGAAATTTGTCTCCCAAGAGAGATGAATGTTTTAAAGGACTTTGCATGTCATCGTTCATTCCTCATCATCAAAGTTACAGCCCAAGGAATAGGTATAAGTGTCATGGGAATTTTAAAAATGTTGGTAACTTTGATTATTTATGGAACATGTATCCTTGCACATTTTTTAATGCATGTGACCATTGTGTGGTTGATTCTGAGCAATGCGGAGTGATGGTCAAGAGAATGGACCAAATTCTTGGATTAAAGCATGAAGAACCTCCCTCAAGTTTGAAAACTTCCTTGTCAATGGGCAAGCGAAAGTATTTTTGTACCCATTGTAACATGAATGCGAATGGGAATGAAAGGTGTTGGAAACTTCATCCAGAACTTCGTGCCAAGAAGGATAAAGAGATCATACAATCCAACGCAAGGAAAGCGAGAGGTGGCAAAGAGGATACTGGAATAGTTCCTAAAGAAGCCTTCAAAGCAGAATAGATACAGAAAGAGAACACAGCCTATGAGAGGTAAAGATTGGGTAGATTGTTTTGTACAATTTGTTGCTTTGTAAATTGTAACACTTTGATGGGTCCCTATAATACTAGTGATTACCCCATTACTATTGTAGTTGCATCCCTTATTAATATTGTTGTGCCCCTATTGTCCCCATATTGTTATGATTGTGCCCCATAGAATCCCTCTATTGTTATTTTTGTGGCTTTATATTATTATTGTTAGGTCAGCTGGGTTATATTGTGACTCCTTAGAATCCTATATATAGAAAGGAGGTTTTGTCATTTGAATCATCCAATAATTGTTCAATTATGTAATGTAAAGGAGGTTTCCCCCTCGAAGAGGTTGAATTCTAAGGCATTGATCTATCTTTTCTATCTTGTCTTGAGCCGGTTTCATAACATTTCGTATCGGAGCTTTGGATTCTAGGGTTTCGCTACTCCAAATAGGTCATTGTGGCATTTTCGCTATAACTTTTTTCTGCAATGTTTCAGAAGCTAAAAAAAAAAACCCATTTTAGAAGAAATCACACTGAAAATCGGGTCTAAATTTCAGAGCTTTTCGTAGAGATATGATCTAAGGAAGTTGGTCTTTTTGCAGACTCATGAATTACAGTCGAAACAGGTGACCTGGGGAAAATCATCATAACTTTCTCTCTAAGCATCAGATTGAAAGTTTGTAAGAAGGTATAGAAAGAGGACGGATTGTAGTTTCTTGTATATATTTTTCAGAGCCAAAGGTCGAAACAGTGACTCGTGGTACGTCGTACAAGATCACTCTACTGAACTAGTCTATAATCAGGTCACTGTAGGAGATTTCACATAACTCTTCTTGGAGAATCCAATTTGGATCAGACTGGTGGCATTGGAAAGAGGAAACATAGAGCTACTATAGGTTGCAATTTCAAAATTGGATGATCTGAAAGTACAGAGATACATCAGAGGCAATATCGAGCTCCTACAAAGTGAAAAAAGGTGTGTAGATTCTTTTAAATTTTTGCTTAAACTTGGTTTGAAAATTTATTTTGAAGGAATTCAAAGGCATAGTAGAGCATTATTATTGGTAACTGATGCCCCGAGGAAAGAAAATGCAAACACCTAGTAAGAAAACCGAAAGCTCTAGCATGACTCATGAAGAAGAGGAAGAAATGCTACATGATATATCAAAATTACAAGACCAAGTGCAACAAATGTCACGCTCACAAAAGCTAACAGAAGCTAAGATAAATGGTGTGGAATCTAAGATAAAGGGCATGGAAGCTAAGATGGATTATTTGAAGATAGATTTGAAGAGAGATATGGTAGATTTGAAGACTGGCTTGGCAGATTTGAAGACAGATTTGACAAATTTTCTACAAGAAATACTTACTAATGGTGAGATTAGGATAGAGACTATTTTTGTTAGGTCCCTATAATACTAGTGATTACCCCATTACTATTGTAGTTGTATCCCTTATTAATATTGTTGTGCCCCTATTGTCCCCATATTGTTATTATTGTGCCCCATAGAATCCCTCTATTGTTATTTTTGTGGCTTATATTATTATTGTTAGGTCGGCTGGGTTATATTGTGACTCCTTAGACTCCTATATATAGAAAGGAGGTTTTGTCATTTGAATCATCCAAGAATTGTTCATTTATGTAATGTAAAGGAGGTTGCCCCCTCGAAGAGGCTGAATTCTAAGGCGTTGATCTATCTTTTCTATCTTTCCTTGAGCTAGTTTTGTAACACACTTGTTGTTCATTACCAATTTGGGTACTTTGTAAAGTGATGAAAAGAATAATCAACATTTTATGTCGTCCAATATGTCTATAGTTGCATCATGTACTCATCGATACAAGTGTTTCAAGATGAAGCTTGTTGTGAATGAAATCTTTGGTAAAGATTGTACAATAAATGACCATGTTTATGTGGACAAAGCCAAATCTGTCATTGAATAATGAAGCCACAGTACCTTAGTGTACAAGTGCAATTTGAGGGCAGTAAAGCAAAGTTTGAATTAGTGCATGGAAAGTATTGAGTTTCTTTTTATTTCCAAGATGGAAAGTAAAGTTTGTCTTCAACAAAGAGGGACTTAAAAATTAAGTTGTTTGAGCCATGAAATATGGTTTGGAAAGAATGTTTAGATTCCATCTATCGATGTTTTTGTTCCTGTATGGTTATAAGAATTATGGCTCGATTCTTGACAATAAGGTAAGAACTTCACGCAGATGATAGGTGGAGTACCTTGATTGGAACTTGAAGGCACTAATTGAAACAGAACATGAAGGATTGAGATCATAATTTTTATGAGCTTTTTATTCATTTAATTTGCTAGGAGAAGATAAACTTTTGGAGTCCAAAAGTTCCTAATGGGGAGGTATGATCCAGAGATCAAATTTTTTACTCAAAAAATGAAAGTGCCCAGAATCTTTTGAAACTAGTGTCAAGTTGTAGTGTTCATTGTTCTGATTCCAACGACACTTGAATCACCTCAATGCGATGTCGTATGACAAATTTATGATGTTATGAGTCACCTCAAGAATTTACACATGTGTTGACTGGACAGATGACTGGGAAATCTGTACTACTGATGTCAGCATGCCTACTGGGTGTATTATCGACCAATCACATAGCGCCAAGTGTTGGGTGCACACATGTCCATTTGGTCGAAATTGATTGGTTCATTTTTTTTAGTGGTCTAATGGGAGACCACCACATGGCCCAACTGGAGACCGCCATGTGGCGCCTCCACACTGGTCAAAAATTTGTTAAGGGCCAGAAGGCCTTAGTGGCAATCAAACCAACAACCTACCGCAACATAACTCCATCTTATACCATCTAGCCTATGCCATGTTTATGAACCTATGGTGGCACCACATATATTTAAGTTTTGTGGTTAGGCACATAAGGGGAGGGGTCACGCGGTGAGCCCCGGTCTCCAGTCTTATCGCATCCACATTACCATGGCGGAGACTGTAGTGGAGTAGGGACTAGCCCCTGGTCATTACATCAATCCATAGGACCGCAGGCGGATAGGTAGAGGGCTCCACGGAGAGGGATAGGCATTAAGCCCCGACCCTCTGTCACGACCATCGTGCATAAAACATTGGCGCATGGGTAATAGAGGAGCAAGGCAGGGGCCAGTCCTAGCCCTTGCTCACGGAACCTCCCATGGGACCCTATACATAATTGGAAGGGAGCTACCAGAGCAAGCGGGGATTCTATCCCAACCCCTGGTGTTATGGCGCATCATATGACTGGTGTAGATTTGAGTCCGGCGAGGGAAAAATTTAAGGCCCAACCCCCAGTCACATGGCAAGCATGAAATTGAAGGCAGATGTTTGGGAGCCTATCTGGTAGGGACAGGTAGATAGCCCCGGCCCCTGGCCACATCATCCTCCATGCGACCTACGCCTTATGGGAAGGGTGCCAAGGACGACAGGGGTAGACCGTTGGCCTAGCCCTCAACCTTATGGCGCCATGTGGCCCTATTTTTGCGCTTAATGGGTTATTGGGAAATTAAACTAGGTGAAAAAATGCATCGAATGCAGGCTAAATTGTTGCCTCCATAACAATTTAAAGGGAAGATTTGTCGCTCAGTTTGGAGGTTCAACCAATTTGGAGGATGAATAGTAGAAGAAAATGGGGAGAGCCACAACTTGAGGAATTTTTGGTCTTTTTGAGCCCAAGAAGAGCCCAAATAGGGGGTTTTGGGCCTTCTAAATCCAATGGAAACCTTTGTTTAATTATAGGAGCACTTCTGGAAGGAATTTTTGCAGGTTTGACTCTTTTAGTGCCAGGCAAAATTAGTGGTTTGAAGCAGTTTTGAAGGATTTTTGAGCCTGGAGAGGACCTTGTAGGGTTTCTAGCCTTCATATGTTATCTACAACAACTATGAATTTTATGGTGCAACTCTTCTTTATCTTTTCTCATTATGTTTTTTTTTAGAAAATTTCTTTATAGTACTTCAATGTGGAGTTGTTGTACATGTCATGCTCATTTTCAAATGGAGTAAAGGGTCTTGATGTGAGAGCTCTTTTCATGTTGATCATTTCATGACTGACTGTAGGTGGTCATACTTTTTAGAGTGAGATTTCTTTGTAGGGGAATGTTTCCTTGAAGGGGAAACAAGCCACTCATTTTGTCAACACGTTTCATGTACTCTTTTATCACTGAAATCTATGGAGTGGTCTAGTTGTGTTGGCAAGCACAGAGATGTAGCCCAAGAGGGGTGAACTCTGTCATCAAATTATGTTTTTCCTCTCTTCAAGTTTGACTTTGAGTTACATGTGTATATGTTTCTTGTTTAAATTTCATATGAAAACTAATTCATCATCCTTTGAAGAGAACATAAAACTTGTTTTTACATAAGACCCATTTCGGTTACTTGCAAAGCGTCAAAGGACGGTCAATGTTTAGGAAGGAAATTTCTCCTCCAATTACAAATCAATATATTCTTAAGTCATTTATTTATTTTTATAATTCATAATAATAAGTTAATTTTTAAGGTTTTTTTTTTGTTTGACAATGTGAGATGTATTATAAGGTAAGTGCTTTGATTTCTATCTGAGTTTATTAGCAATTCACTTTATATGGTTGTACAAGTTTTATTTTTTTCCAATAAAATCACTTTTTAGATCATTTTAATCTCTATTAATTTTATATCTAGATGAATGTTGAGAAAATATTATATTAAATATTTTTTTCTCCATTATAGTTTTTTATTAACTTATTTTACTTTTAAAAAGGAAAATTTGATTGCATTTATTATGCGGATGTATGTAAATAAAATACATATATTACATAAAAGGCTTTAAAATTTTCTTCTTTTGAATGTGGCATTCTTTGAATTTTAATTTGAATATTTACTTCATGGAAACTATATCATAATTAAGACTATAGAGGATGTCATTCATATCTTTTCTATGAAGAAGAAAGGGTTGGTAGCAAGAGAGATAATGGTGGAAAAAGTACATGAAGTAGGTTAGGGCATATGACTTCACAACTTGATTTTGATAGATAATAGAGGTGGTAATGGATTATATGAAGAAGAATAACAAATTGTGGTAAGAAAGCATAGATATGAGGTAGGTGGATAGTGGCAGATCAATGGTAGGCTCAAACCTGCAAATCTAAAACAGCTCTTAGGCCACATAGACAGCTAACAAAATGGGAGGGACAAGAAAGGTGTTAAAGGACAAGTCAACCAAAAAAGAGGAGAAGTGTGTGCTTAAGATAAGGATGAAAAACTAAGAACAAATGCTTGGCCAAAATAGTTATAAACCCAAGGAATGAAGTCACTTCTAGTAAAATTGGTAGTTATATTCGATATGTGAAAGATCTTGTAGTTATAGGTAAGTTTATGTACATTTATCCCTCAGATAAGACACTGACTTGGTGGCTCAAAACTAGATGGAAACGCAAGGGTCAAATGGATCTCAAGTTGGGTTTCAAGGGCTTTTTCATTACCATATTTTCAAGCATTGAAGACTTAGATGGAGTATTCGAAGAAGTTCCATATTTTTTCAACTCAGTGGGCCTCCATCTAAGGTTCTGGACAAAATGATTTATCCCAAACAAATAAAAATTTATTAAAGCCCTTATGTGGATCAAAATGTGCCCATTACCCTAGGGATATTGATGAAAAGAAACCCTCATGGGTATAGGAAATACTTTGGGAATTTCATCAACATTTTGGAGGAAACTTACTCTAATAGATACAATTATTATGCACGAATATGCATCTACAGAAATTTATCAAGTGCCCTCCTAGAATCCATTAACGCCAAATTCTAAGATAATTAATGGATCTAAACCCTTGTCTATTAGTAAATTCCCTTTTATCACAAGCATCATGGACATGGGCACTCGTTTAGGGATTTCCCACGTAACATAGAAACAATGAAGAATAAGCATGAGGATATCATAAACTAGGATAGCTTCACTAAGGTCCCAAGTAAGAGAAAGTAAGTAAAAGAGTTAGCTAAACCAACATCAAGAATATTGGACAAGAATCCCAATAGCTTCTAAGCCTGGAAATTATAGGTGATACCAAAAATTCCACCAAAGGAAAGGTTGCAATCCAATCTATAATGAACTCAAGAAGAGAATCCAGAAATAAAAGAGGGAAAATATAGGAAAATAGATCTGCTAGGCACTAATCATGAGTAGAACACAAAGGGAGCAATAGATCTAGAAATTTTAACTAAGAAGGAAACCCAAGCAGAACCTAAGGAAGAAAATATAACACAAGATATGGGTCTAGAATAAATTGAAATTAATATGCCAAAACTCATCGCAAGTCATGGGAAAAAAACACCTAATCGACCTCTCGGACAATCAACTATTACAATTACGAGAGGAACTTGTAAAGGGAAAAGCAGAGTTGGGAGCCCAAAACCTAGCACGAAGCACAATTGGTAGTAAAACAAAAAGGTTATAAGAAGCAGGAGCACTCTTAGTGGACTTAGAGCAAACAAAAGGGTTATTGAAGAAATATGTCTCCCCCCAACCAAAGATTTAAATAAGCTTATATCATGGACCATCAAAGTTTTGAATGCAACAAGAAAACATTGCATGTTGAAGAACAAAATAGGCAAGCACAAACTTGTTGTCATATTTCTTCAAGAAAACAAATTTGATGATACCTTAACGATCTCCATTGCATAAAAATGTTGGAAAGGATGCAAAAACATAATCACATCATAGGTTGGATTTTTAGGGGGTTTGGTGGTTATGTGGGATTGAACTCAAATCATTTTAGAAAAATGAAATAGACACACTCAATCTCATATCCACCAAATTTAGAAGTCTCACCTTGTTGGTCCAAGGCTTCATGAGCAGTGCCTATGGCCCCACCAATCCCATTCATAAGCAACCATTCCTAGACTCCATCATTTCCATAGCTGATGTAATCAATGGAAACCCAGGGATACTGGTAGGATATTTCGACATGATTACTTCCCTCCATGAAAAAAGAGGCAACAAAAGATTGGATGTTGATACTATAGATTTTAAAAATATAATCAACATGCTCAAAGTAGTAAGATTTCAAACCTCCAAAAAATGCTACACTTGGAATAATACAAGAGGAGGCACAAACCAAATAATAGAGAGGTTGGATCACTTCCTTATAGCAAAATCTTTATCCCATTTAAAAATATCAATGGATGTTGAGATTTCACCATGTGTGGGTGTTATGTATATATAGCCCCAAGGGTTAGCTCAAGTGGTATAGAGCTAGACATTAATTACTTTGATATTGTTGTTGATTGTTATTGATCAAGGGTTCACTCTCTTCAATTCCCCTGGGATGTGCACCCGTAATCAAGGCCGATGGTTTACCTAATACCATTGACGAAATGTGGGGAGGTACTCTCTTGTGCTTTCATTTCAAGTATATATATATAATAAGGGACATATGAAAGAGTATGTCCCAACTTAAAGACATCACCCTTAACGAAAAGAAACTCCCACCTAGATATATGTATGTTGCCCTCATTTGTAATCATATCATATCATTTTTCACTCATACATTTATCTATTAATATTTATCCTTAATGGATTTCTTTATTTTCCAAATACTTTGGACATCTACTTGGTGAGCCAAATTCGGCTGGCACATTTTGTATCAAAGTTTTATTTCCAATCTAGCCTTTGGCCACACTCTGATCATGGCCTTTTCAATCAAAATTTTTTCCATAAACTTATAAAGTTTTGGGTTCCTGTAAGCTAATGGTGGTATCTCATGATGCATTAGTGGCAACGCAAATGTGGAAAAACAACAATATGTTAGCTTGAAATGATAATTTGAGTGACTTATGCAATGAATTTGAAGATGGTATTAAATGATGAAATGTAGGAAAATGAGTTAGCTTTTTGAATATATAATTTTTATTTATAGAAATTGTGTCTAACTTTGTGAATTTTAATTTTCCTAACATTGGTATGTTATTTTCATGCAAAATATAATGCATATGTTTTTGGTAGTGCAACCTTTGAGTATCTAAATCATGGAATCTTGCTACAAAAACTTGTGAAGTTATAGAGAACAGATTGTTCTTGGGCACAAATATTTCTCCAAAATTTATAATCTAAATCTTATATTTTTTAAATTATGAAAGTCAATATATTCTTGAAATTACAAGGCCTTCTATTAGTGCAACCTAAAAGGGTCTTACCATTATCAAACATTCATTTTTTTAAGATTGTAAGTCTTAATGTCCTCTAGTGCACCACATGATTTTTTTCCAATTGGTTAAGGCCCCAAAAAATTATAGCAGAAATAGAATAGGGATGTAATTTAAGATTTTGATATATTTCAAAAGATAAATGTATTAAAAATTGTAAAAACTATTAATTTAAAATGAAATTATATATTTAAAACACATAGTCGACTCTATATGGGTATCTAGTTTCATGAACAACGTTTTTGTCTAGCTTATTGAAAAACAACATCATATATAGATATATATTTGTGTTTTCTCAAAAATTCATGTTTTCATATATTTGCATCCCAAACCACCATTTCCATGATCTTGAACCTATATCTAAAGCAATCAAGTCATTGTGCACATAGGATTCCCGTCTGGAAATATTCAAATTCAAAAATATGTGTGCATATCCATAGCACATGCATTTTTAGTGCTAATAATGCATATATGTTAAAAAAATGTGTGGGTTTTTAGTGCTAGGGACGCACATGTGTTCTTGTAGTTGGTGACTTTAAAACATCAGAAAGGGTTGAGGGGGATTTATGGGTGGTGGGGAGGGTGAGAGAGGGAGGCATAGAAGGGCTAAGGGAGATAAGGAGAGAAAGAAGGAGAGAGACAAAGAGAGAATAAGGGGTGGAGAAGAATGAGTTGGTGGGTAATGGTTGAGGTGGGTTTAAAAGGAGGGGAGAGTGATAGAGGAAGTGTCATGCCCCCACACTTTGACAATTCGTTCACCTTGGACATTTGTGTGACACTAGCCCAATTTCACTTTGAAACTACTCTTGCCCAGACTATGCGTACTACCAAAACTTAGGTTATTTTTGTTCAAATTTTCTTCTTTTATTTATGCATTGGAAATAAATTAACTTAATTCATAATTCATACATGTACAAGACAATAATAAAAGGGAGGGGAAACTCCCAACAATTTTCCCAATATATAAAATCAACATCTGCAAAAAATGTACAAAGTTACAATTTTATCGTGTGGTGGCAATTGTATGGCAACTTGCCCACCAGTTTTCCAACTCGTGCAGTCTGTCGTTCAGGGCTACCCAACCTCTGCCTACTCATGTAACCTATTTGTGAAGCCCAATATGACTTTTGTCTGATCGTGTAGCATTATTCACATTCTTCCTTTCTGCAACTCAGCCTGAGCATAGTGTTGCCCACAGCTCTGCCGTTCGTGGAACCCTTGCCCTGCCTGGTTGGCCTGCGGTTTTGCCTAAATGCAATTATGTTGTGGCCTTGCCTAAACGTAGCCCGCGGCCCTACCTTTTGTGCATCCCACCTGTGGCCTCACAATAAACCCTGAATTATGCCCAAACTTAACTCGCACAGTCGTGTGGCTAGCTTAACGAGCCTCACCCTACCATCGCCCTTGTTGCACCCTTGGTTTAGTTCTCTTTTGATTTTCCTTGCCTTCGACTTGCTCTGAACTTGCTTGTCAAATGCTTGGTTGGTGCCTTGAACAAATGCCTCTTTGTTTTATTCATATGCATTCCAAGTGTGGTCGACACCCAACCGTCGTGTCTCTTCAAATTCGAGATGACTCGCTCATGTCTTGCCTAGGGACGACTTGTGGGTCGTGCCCCTTGTGACAACTTGATGCGAGTTTGGCAAGCGCACCCTACCCATGATTGTTCGCCTTCACGGTTGGTTACTCTACTTCCGCACATGCTACCTCGTGCCCATTATCGCTCAATGTTATGTCGCTTGCCTCGCCTGCTACTACAACTTGTGTGTCCTCCATAAGTCGAGCGAGCTCTTGCTGCTATGCCTCGTTTTTGCATGTTCGATATCCTTGCCTTTGTGCGCACCCTCCTGACTCACCCTCCACATGCGTTCGGTTAAATGTGCCCATCGCCCGTCAGATTTTTTACTCTCCTCATGTGTGTGGGCAATCACGGGCACCCGTCAACTCGAGGCCTTGAAATCCTTCCCCACTTCAAAAAGGTTCCCACCCTCGAGAACAACATCACAACAAACTCCATCGCCAAGACCATCATCTCCATTTTAGAAACCAGATAGCTCTACCTACAACCTGCTTCATGCCCATATCTCCCCACAACTCTACAAGAACATCATGTGCTAGTACCCCTCATGTTAGTGACTAGCCGAGTAGCTAATCTAACCATAACGTCTCCTCCACAAGAACGCATGTGCTAGTACCCCTCATGTTAGTGACTAGCCGAGTAGCTAATCTGACCATAACGTCTCCTCCACAAGAACGCATGCATCTATCATCATCATGACTGTCCTCACATCCTGTTGTCATAATATCCTCCTATCGATCTCATCTCCATAGCCAACTCATTACTTCAAAGGGTCGCATTGCCCTAAGTAGATGACAATGAGCCCATCTCCCATGCTAAGCTCGGAAAGATGGTGTAGATGGGAAGGTTGATGGCCTTCCAACTCCATCTTCATATTGCTCCAACATCTCAATCCATGTGTCAACATCCTCCTCCTATAATCTTTGCATGTATGCCTCATTGTCCTCCTTCTGTAAGTTCTTGGATTCCACATCCTTGAATTCTTTCACTACCTTTAGTCTACCTATCAAGTCTAGAACAATATCATACAATGCTCTTATGATCTTTGCCTGCTACATGAGTTTTTCCTTTGTTCGGTTCAACCTCTCAGGGACTGTTGATCTTCTTCCACACCCATCATTGTTATCTGACATTTTCCCTTCATGGCTGCCATGGTTGGGACACTCAATGGTATTTCTTCCCTTCCATCGTAAATATAAAGCTTCCTCAATTGTGGCATGATCATTGCTTCAAATTGCTTCATGAAATTTATCCCCAAAACTACTTCATAATCATCCATCTGCATTATCGTGATTGTCACTCCAATCACTTGGTCTGGTGGAGACTTCACTACCTTGAGACAAGCTTGAGTCGGAACGAACTTCAGTCCAACTTTCCTTGTTGCCTCCTCTCTCATGAAGTTATGGGTTGCACCATTGGCCACCATGCAATGTGCCCTGCCCAACCTTCATCTCAACATACTCCAATTTTTTCCTCTTAAGATCACATTTTCAGACAGCTTCCATCACTGCTACAACATCCAAATCTGCATCATCCCAACCACTAGTCCCTCTTCCTTCTTTCCATTTCACTGTGTAAAAGTTGCAATATTCGGTCTTGAAGGACAATTCTTCACCATATGATCACCTTTGCACAAAGAGCACTTCAAATCTTTCTTTGCCTTCGATTTACCACTTGTCCTCGCCTCATACTCCTTTGAAGCTTTCTCCTTTGGTTTATTGGAATTATTCTTTTCCTCAGACCCTTCTTCATAATGGTCCACCAACCTATCAACTGCAACAAATGTCTCCTCAAGTGTTTTGATCTTCTATCGCTTCACCTCATTTTGTGCCCAATATTTCAGTCCAATAATGAAGTTGAAAACCTTGTCTTTCTCTACCATGTTAGGTAACTCCAAGGCCACACTCGCAAATCCTCGTCAATAAGCTTGGAGACTTCTGGTTTGTTTGATGTATTTAATCTTCATTCGTGCATCCCATGTCTCATCTTGTGGGATGAAATGAGCCAACATCGCTTCCTTCATTTCTTCCCAAGTCGAGATGTCCTCAACATTTCCATGGGAAATCCAATCCACCTCCACCAAAACTCAACATCCTTCGTAAGGAATTGTGCAACAAGCTTCACCTTGGCCTCTTCCGATGTAAGCCCCATTCGTTCAAGGTATTGATCCATATCCCATAAAATGTTTCCAAGTGTTTTCATACTTCTCAGTCCATCATATGATTCTGGTTCCTTAATCTTGATGTGGGAAGATCCTCCAATTGAACTTGCCCCTACTGCTTTCTTCAAAATTACAATCTCGTTCAGATTTTTGGAAAGACTCTTTTGTAGCACTACGATCTCATTCATGCCTTGATTCTTTGTAGCTTCAAGTCCCTGGACTTTATTCACGGTTTGATCATGTCTCTATTCAAGATACTCATACCTCATCATGACTTTCCTTCTGCTCGGTGAGCTTCTCCCTAAGTTCAGTATTCTCTTCTTCAAGTGCATTCATCTTTGTGTTCAAATCATCCATTCAGTCCAACACTTTGTTCATGAAAATTGCCTCAGCGTTCATACTAGATTCATCGGTTACTTGTGGTTCCTCTCCATTCTTCGCCATCAATTTCCCTTATGAACATGTCACGACCATAAATACTCTTGCGTTCATCTTGGCCCTGACTTGCTTCCTTGCCCCTGCCAAACTATCACCTAAGTCGCACTGCGACTAACTACTATACTTCTGCGAAGCACACTTTCTTTAAAATGAGCTCTGATACAAACTCCTCACACAGTGGTCAATTATATCTTTGATTTACAACTTCAAGTTCCCATATTCACAAGGTAAGCTCTGATACCAACTATCATGCCCCAACGCTTTGACACTTCATTCAGTGTGGGCGTTCGTGTGGCACTAGCCCAATTTCACTCTGAAATTACTCTTGCCTAGACTACACTTACTACCAACACTTAGATTATTTTTGTTCAAGTGTTCTTCTTTTATTTATGTAGTGGAAATAAATTAACTTCATTCATCATTCATACATCTACAAGATAGTAATAAAAGATATAGGAAACTCCCAACAGTTTTCCAAATATATAAAATCACTTCTGAAAATAATGCCCAAAGTTACAATTTTACAGTGTAGTGGCAATTGCCCAGTAACTTTCCCACCGGTATGCCAATCCAACCTCTGCCTACTTGTGCAGCTCATTCGTGCAGCCCAGTACAACTTATGCTTGATTGTGTGGTGTTTTTCACGTTTTACATGCCCGCAACTTGACCTAAATGCAATCTTACCCACAACTATGCCTGTTCGTGTAGCCTGCGCCTTGCCTGGTACGTGGAGTAGTGGCTCATAGTCTTACCTGAACGCAATTCTGCCCACGACCCTGCTTGAACGTGGTTTGCGACCCTACCTGTTGTGCAGCCCACCTACGACCTCACAAGAAACCCCAAATTATGCCCAGAATTAACTCGCATAGTTCTACGACTCATTGAACAAGCCTCACCCTATCGTCGCCCTTGCTGCTCCCTTGGTTCATTTGTCCTGCGATTTTCCTTGCCTTCAACTTGCTCTTAACTTGTTTTTCGAATGCTTGGTTCGTGCCTTGAACAAATTCCTCTTTTTTTTATTTATATGTGTTCTAAGTGTGGTCGACACCCAACCAATGTGTCTCTTCAAGTTCGAGTCGACTCGTTCATGTCTTTCTTTGGGCCGACCTATGGGTCTCGCCCCTTGGGCCGTCTTGACACGAGTTGAGCAGGCACCCTGCCCACCATCGTTCGCCTCCATGGTCAATCGCTCCACTTCCCCACATCGATTTCATGTGCCCACTACCACTCACATGATATGCCACTTACCTCACCCGCTGCTACAACTTGTATGTCCTCCATAATTCGGGCACACGCCTGCCACTATGCCTCGTCACACATCTGTCAGTTAAATGTGTTTGGGCACCCCGCCTTTGTATGAGCACGCACCCTCCTGACTCACCCTCCACATGCGTTTGGTTAAACATGCCCATCGCCTGACTCGCCCATCAGTTTTTCGAATCTCCTCGTGTGCGTGTGGGCGATCATGAGTGCTCGTCAACTCAAGGCCCTTACAGGGAGGGATAGGCGGGGCAAGAGAGAGAGAGAGTGAGAGTCGAAAAATGAGAGAGATAAGGAAAGAGGGTGGGGAAGTGAGAGGGAGGGAAATAATTATGGTTGACATAAGGAAGAATACGGAGACAAATTTGGAGAGGGATGTGAATGTGTGTGTGTGTGTGTGTGTGTGTGTGTGTTGTGTGAGAGAGAGAGAGAGAGAGAGAGAGAGAGAAATTATGTGATTGAGTGAGAGTTAGTGTTGGGAGGGAAAGAGAGATAGGGGCAAGAAGAGGAAGAGTGAGAGATAGAGAGAGATGATGCAAGGGGGAGAGAATGAGAGGGGGAAGGGAGTGAGGGAGAGAAAGTGAGGGAAGGAGAGATATTGAAAGATAAAAGGAGGGAGATACATATAGAGATGGAGAGTAGAGAGAGTGAGATATTTGTATTGGGTTGTTGTGAAGAACAAACATGGTGAGGGAGGGAGGGAGAGAGAAATAGAGGAATGGGGAGGAAGGACGAAGAGAGAGGAAGAGGGAGTGAGAGAGAGATAGATAGATATGGAGGAAGAAAGAGGGGTGGAGATATAAATAGATTTAGATGGAAGGGAGTGACGGAGGGATAGAGAAGGATAAGGGCAGGGAGATAGAGACAGAGCTAGAGGATAGAGGGAGAGAGAGACAGTTGGAGGGGGTTCCTTATGAAGTAGAGATTGAGTGAGGAAGGGAGGGATAAAGAAATAAAGGAAGGGAGAGGGAGGAGGTAGAGAGAGAGAGAGAGAGAGAGAGAGAGAGAAGAAGAAGAGGGGGGTGTCAGAGTGAGAAAGAGCCAGAGTATCTAAGATTCTGCAACCTGCAGAGCCACACATAAAGAAAATTCATTTTTCAATTATTTTTGGTTGGAGGAGACAACATTCTTTGATTATTATTTGGTTGAAGGCATTTTGAGCCTACTCCACTAACAGTTGCCAACCCTAGCTGTCACAGTGGTTGTGCCTAGTGGAATCTCGAGGCAGAGAAGTTGAGCACATTAGAACTGAGTTTTTTCGGGGATTATAAACCCATTATCATATTAAAAACCCTATGTTGTCCATTTTTAAAAAATTACCATAGTCATCGGTTTGTCAGAGTTATACATTGACAACATAGTAGTTATTCTTTATAATTTGTCGAGTCATAACCTCGAGTCAAGGGCCTCCATTAAAGGCAACCACAATCTACGGGTTGATTTGCAAAGCCACCATCATGAGCCTAGCTTTCATCATAAGTTAGTGTCGAGTAATTTCTTCACAAATAGAAGGTAAACACTTTTCGCATAATAAAACGTGCCTGCCAAGTCTATTCGTAGATTGGAGATTTGGGTAGTTGTAATATAAAACTTTTTTTTTAATGACAAATATAAAAGAATTCTGTGTTGGTGATTTCTTTCTTGGAAGGTGATTTTCAAGTTATGAAAATGGATTTATCGAGTTGTTATTTTGCATGATTTATTACTTTCTCTAGTAAAGATTATGAGATTTAGGCTATTAAGATGAGAACCATATTACAAATGGATGAGTTATGGAATATTGTGTTGCATGGATTTGAAGAACCCCCAATTCAAGAAGCTTATGATGCTATGATACAATATCGAAGGGATCAACTTATAGCTAACACGAAGGATGATGTATCAGCATCGTCTCTCATTCGACTAGGTTTGGATGATATCATTCTTCCCAAGATTGCAACAGCAAATACATCCAGAGAAGCTTGGAACATTCTAGAAATGACATAAGGTGAAAGGGGGAGCAACATTGATCAGCATCGAAATGAGCCACAAAGCATTGTAGTTGTTATGGAAATGTCTGTTGTAACAAAAGTAACAAGAGAAATTGTAGAAGGGCCAGTCGAAGAAGAGGAAGACATGCAAGACAAAGAATCTATAGTTATTATAGAGAAATTTGTTGAAGAAATTGCAAGAGATTTTGACTTCACAGAAATAATTGGAGATATTATGGAAGATCTTGTTGGGGCAAAAGAACATAAACAAGACATGAACATTACAATTGTCCTAAGTAATAAAGTAAATCTAGTTGAAGAAATTGTAGAAGAAAACAATGATTTTGTACAAGATACAATGCATGAACATGGTAAAAAGAGTGAAGCTGAGTATATAGATACATGCATTGAGAATAAAATTGAAACCATCGTTGCAGCAACAACAGGTGAGAAGAACTTATTACTGAATGTTGAAATTGATTGTGAAGGTAAGTTAGTTTTTTCTTGAAAACTAGTTTGCAATGTCTAATTATACTAAAGATGAGAGTTATGGAAAAGCTACCATAACTACATTAGAAGATGAAACAAGAAAGATAATGACATCCATAAAAGATGTTGAAATTATTGCAATACAGATGTTTTTTATATGACATGGAATGATGGAAAACTTCAATCAATAGTAGTTGAGGTACAAAGAGATGCAAGACAAAGAAGACAAGCACATGTTAAAGGAGACTACCAAAGTAACATTGAAACTAAATAATAATAAAATATGTGTAAAATATAGAGTTTGGAGCAAAAGAAAGAAAAAGCATGTACAAGATAGTGCCGAGAACAACATGCACCAATATGCTGAAGACAAACAAGTTTTTGACTTGATCGCAAGTGTTGGAAGCCTAGTTTTTTACTTGATCTAAGTTTTGTAATCCTAGTTGAGACTTATACCAACATGCATTAGTGGTTGAATTTAAAGGGGAGGTTAGAGAATAATCTCTCTTGTTAACTGAAGTCATTGAGTCCACTTAGATATTAGTTGAGTTAAGTCATTGAGTCCACTAAGATATTAGTTGAGTTATTTTCAGAAAGCTAAATTTATCAACTTTCAGTCATGTGTGTATCATGTGTGTGTGGGCTAAGATTAGCATGTATATTCTTAGTAGTATTTAATCTTTATAATCATGTACCTTTAATCAATTTAATCAAGCAATACACTAAGTAGAAACTCACCTTTTTGTTTGTTATGTTGTGGTTTCCCTCTCTCTCCATCTATCTCTTATAGTTTTGTAGGTAGGGATTTGTTGGAATCACAAGTTTAAGTTTTTTTTTCAAGCAAAATAAACAACACATCTTTCATTAATTAAAACACTGCTACACGTTCTTGTTAAGCTTCAAAGCCATAGGGATATCTCAAAAAAAAACTAACTACACACATAGAGTCCAACAATAATTCGATAAAGAATAGATCCAATAAAGAGTTAAAAAGACCATTTGTCCAGCAAAGCTACTAAAAAGGAAGTATGGGGTTGAAGAGTCCAACATATACCCATAAATTTAAGTCGTGAACTCTCTATAATCTGAGTGCCCCAAGAGTTTTTCAGAGCATTGAATCCATATGAACCAATTCTAAACAACAAAAATCAAGATTTGAAAGAAGAAGAAGAAAAAAAAATGTTTAAACAACACCTTTAAAAAAATATTGGAAAAATACAAGCATTGTGTAGATTTCTGATTTCCTCCTCCCTCCATGTATTTATTTTTTCTTCCCTCTGATGTAGCACTCCCGAGTTCGGACACGATCACTCATCGTAAAAGAAACAGTATGTTGGTTCCTTCACTGAGAGAATACAGATCCAACCTCAATTCCGAAGGTAACAATTTAGGGTTGTACTCAATTATGATCTTTTCTCAGGGAAGTGCAGTCAAAAGTACCAGCCATGGATCCCACCACTAAATATATTTATTTACAACTTATACCCTTGAATAACATCTTATTTGATATTTTATGATATATTTTTAAATTATTGATATTTTATCAGATATAATGCATGTTTTAATTTTATTATTATGCATGTTCTAAATTTATTTAAATTTTAATTATTATAAATGTTATTTTTTAATTCACTGCATTTATTAAACCAAAAATGTTTTTACTATAAGGTTCTATGAGCTAACACTGCAGATATTCCTAAGCCGGTGTTGTAGAGATCTCTTCCACGTAAAGTCATCCCTTCATTTAGCATTGTTTCCCTGCCCCTCCGTTTAATGTCATCGCCCTCTGCCCTCTGTTTAACGTCGTAATCCTTTATGGAGTTGCTGGGAAAACACTGTTCAGCCCAGCCAATATCTGTGCTCCATTTTCGTTGCTCAACCCATGGAAAGTCATTTCCGCTAAAACTATGCCGAGAAAGTTGCTGTTATGGCCAGTACCTCACCCCTTTCCTCTTTTGTTGTTTCAACCATCGTGGCTTCATCAGACCCTGTTCTTGTACTTAATACGAATGATTTACTCTATATATTAAATGTGAACTCCTTACAACACGATGGTACATTGTCCTCCCTAAGAAACTTCCAGTTCAATTCCTGAAGCAAAAGATGAAACTCTCGATTCAATTCCTGAAGCGAAAGATGAAGGATGCCTTTGGTGAGATTTGAAGCATTTTCCACACGATTCAATTCCTGCAGCGAAAGATGAAGCACTACTACACCAAGGGTACTTTTGAGACGTTTTTTTAAGACAAAAGAAATATTTTATCTCAAAAACTCATTTTTTATTTTACATATTTTACATTAAAAATTAATATCAATTGATTTGTCTTAAATATAGACTTTAAGACAAAAATAGGTTGAGACAAAAATATTTTAAGACAACTTTATATTTAAGACAAAAATAGTTTAAGACAAAAATATTTTAACACAAAAGTAGTTTGAGACAAAAATATTTTAAGACAAAAATAATTTAAGACAAAAATATTTTGAGACAAAACTTTATATTTAAGACAAAAGTAGTTTGAGACAAAAATTTAAAGACAAAAATTTATATTTAAGACAAAAATAGTTTAAGACAAAATTATTTTAAGACAAAAACAATTTAAGACAAAATTATTTTAAGACAAAACTTTATATTTAAAACAAAAGTAGTTTGAGACAAAAATTTAAAGACAAAACTTTATATTTAAGACAATTATTTTAAGACAAAAACAATTTAAGACAAAATTATTTTAAGACAAAACTTTATATTTAAGACAAAAGCATTTTGAGACAAAAATATTTTAAGACAAAACTTTATATTTAATACAATGACCACTTTAGATCAAACCTATGTTTAATACAATATTTCACTTCGAATGAAAATGGAGGGTAGCACTGAGTTTCAGGGTGATCTGCGCCCGCGTTCTGAACTAGAGCTCCCGAGGCCCTGCTTCCGCGGCCCCTGCGGCCCTCCGTAGGCCCCCTGCCTGGCAGCCCCTGCTACTGGGCTCTCAATCCTTCCCGGCATCCCCGCAATCGAGCTCTGCCTCCCTCCTCCAGCCAGTGCTGCTGCTAGCACAGCGTCCGCGTCTGTGTTTTGCGATCGCAGAGGAGCATAGCTGTCGCCATGAGTGCGCCTGGGGGTGGGGAGCCTTCTCCCACCCCACCAATCTCTTCAGAAGAAGCATTCAGAAGATTGCTCTCGCAGAAAGGAAAGAAACATTTGATTCCAGAAGTCCCGAAATTCATCAAAAAACAGGAGGAAATTCCTGAGATCGCCCTACCAGAAGACCAACCTATAAAAATCGCCCTAGCCCTGGCTGATAGAGGGTTGGTAGGACAATTTATGGGATGTTGGCCCTCTACAAAAACAACAGATGACTGGATCCAACGCAACTGGAGGCCCCAGCTGGAAAACAATGTGATCTGCTATGTTGTCGGAAGAGGGTATTTCATTTTCTAGTTCACCTCCAAAGAAGATCGATATTTGGTTTTCAGAAACGGTCTGTATTTTATGGGAAATCAGGGTCTGTGTCTTAATAAGTGGACCCCCGACTTTGATCCCTCAATCGATACCCCTAAAGAGGTCCCAGTCTAGGTCCGGCTTCCCAATCTTTCGATCCATTGCTGGAGCTATCACACCTTGCAGAAGATTGGAAATGGCCTAGGTCATTTCATTGACAAAGTAGACAACAAGGGCTAATATACCTGCGCAAGAATCTGGGTGGAAGTCGATCTAGAAACTGGATTGCCCGAAGCGATAAAACTTACAGTCAAAGAATGGCATCACTATCAAAAATTGGATTACGAGAAACTGCCTTTCAAATGCAGAACCTGTCACGAACATGGACACTTCCATAGAAATTGCCGAAAAGCTCCAACCGAGGACAAAGTGGACGAAGAAGGATGGAAAGAAATAAAAAAGGGCAAGGCAGTCCCAAAACCAACTGAGAAGAAAAATTCAGGGCCATTGGTCAAGCCCCGGCCTAAACCAAAAGCCAAAGAAGTTCCAAAAGAGGGTTCTTCCTCTGGGGCAAAGACAAATGTCATTGGAACCCAAGAGGAACCAGAAGACCCGTCGAAGAAAGTGAAAGAAACAGAGGAAAAGTCAACTCTTCCTCCATCAGAGGATGAATAAGGGGAAAAAGAATAAAAGGAGGAGCAAATTAGTCTGGGCTCCGATTCTGAGGGAGATTCAGAAGGTGGAGTCTCAGATTCAGATAGCTCGCAAGTCACTCCTATCAAGTCGTCCAGGGGTCGAAAGTCCAAGAAGAAACAGAGAGGAACAAACTTATCTGGATGTTCTCCAAGGCTCTCAGAAAAATCTCAAAGGAATGATGAATACTAGATCTAGGCGCAAGCATGGTCAGGCTCCAAAAGGAGCCACAACCTTCCAAGCCAGTAAATAATGAAATATGTCTCCTAGAATTGCAGAGGGTTAGGCAGCAGGTTGAAAGAAGAAGCTCTAAAAGACATTGTAAGGATGTACTCGCCTGAAATCCTTCTGATCCAGGAGACAAAACTGGAGGACCTTCTACTCCTCCAAGAAAGCAAATCATTTTGGCATAAAGGCCAAGGGAGAGTAGTCAGCACTAGAGGCGCCTCTGGAGGGATTGCCTCCTTTTGGGACAACTCAAATATGATCTGATTCAGGAAGAATGTTGCCCCCATTGGCTACTCACTAAGCTCCTCCATAAATAATCTGGCCACCAAGTAAGTATGTTCAGTCATTATGCTCTGGTCTTACCATCTGAGAAAAAAATTTGTTGGGACTCGCTCCAGTCCTATATTTTCTTGCACAACCCAGAAATATTATTATTGCAGGTGATCTGAATGTTATGCTAGCTGTAGAAGAGAAAACGGGGGGCTCGCTGGTCAGGGACACAGCTAGAGAATGGGTTGAAGACTTCATTTTAGATTGGTAATTGGAGGATATCAAGCCCACATCTGAGAAATTCACCTGGTCAAACAAAAGGATAGGCCCTGGCCACATTGCTGCTCGTTTGGACAGATTTCTAGTCCAATCCTCCTTCTTGATTTGTGGTATAATGGCCACCTCTAAATTCTGTCGAACTACACCTCTGACCATAAACCCATTCTGCTTGAGCTCTCCCTGGATGGAAATCTTGGCCCCATTCCCTTTAGATTCAGTTCTCTATGGATTCATCAAGAAGGATTCCAGGAGGTGGTCTCCGAGGCCTGGAACCGGCAAGTTCATGAAGGACCCCCTTTCTTTGTGTGGGAAGAAAAATGAGGAGACTTAAAAGGGAGCTCAAGGAGTGGGCTAAAAGGTTGAAAACGTCCACCACCAAAAGAAAGGAGATGCATGACAGTTTAGCAGACCATCAATTAACAATGGATAATTTTGATGTAACTCAAATCCTTCTTCAAAAAGAAGTAGAGCTGCAAAAAGATCTCCATAGAGCAAGTAGGGATGAAGAAGAGTTCTGGAGACAGAAGTCCAGAAATCTTTGGTTACAGGCCGGAAACAAAAATACAAGCTACTTCCATAAGCAAGCTGAAGCACGCAAGCACTTCAAAATAGTAAATGAAATTCACTATCAAAACACTGTGGTTAAAGATTCTGAAGGCATAAAGCGAGCAGCCCACTCCTTCTTCAAAGATCTTTACTCTGCCCCGGAAGACCCTCCTATCGATTCTCAATCCTATCCGATTGATCTTATTCCTCACTGTGTTCAAGATTCTAACAATATTATGCTAACTGCTCCGATCAGTATGAATGAGATTAAAGAAGCTTTGGATTACATGGATCTGGATAAAGCCTCGGGCCTTGATGGTTCACTGCAAGGTTCTACCTGACTTGCTGACCTACAATTAAACAAGACCTTCTGAGAATGATACGTAAATCTCAGACCTGCACCAAGATTGGAGGAAGTACCAACTCGGCCTTCCTTGCCTTGATTCCGAAAGACAAAGGCGCCACCGATTTCAACAAATTCAGGCCCATCTCTTTGTGTAATACAAGTTATAAGCTAATTACAAAAATAATAGCCAACCATATTAAGAAAATTATGTCGGTCATCATCCCTGAAAACCAAGGAGGATTCATAAAAGGGAGAAATATTCTTGACAATATTGTGCTGGTGCAAGAAGCAATTCATTCAAGTTGTCATCGAAAAGAAAAAGGCATGGTGATTAAGCTATATTTGACAAATGCCTTTGACAGGGTGAGACATGATTTCTTGTTTTCTGTGATGGAGAAATTTGGCTTCTCAAAAGTTCTCATAACTCGGGTGAAAGCCTGCATTGCCTCCCCTTGGATAGCGCCTCTGGTTAATGGTTGTTCAACGGAATTTTTCTAGGCCTCGAGGGGGCTGAGACAAGGTTGCCCTTTGTCCTCGCTTCTTTATGCCATTCAAGCTTCAGTGCTCAGCTTCCAGCTAGACTACTGTCAATAGATCCAAACTCTGCCAGGCCTGAGAATGGCTCACAAGGTTAAAGACATAAATCATGCCTAGTTTGCCGATGATACATTATTTCTTGGAGGAGCTAGCATAAATTCTGCTAGAACCTTCAAGAAGGAGCTGGACATTTATAGGGAGGTTTCGGGCAGCAAGATTAACTATCTAAAAAGCACGATCTATGGCTGGAATTGCTCGATCAAAGATTTGACAGACATAACAAGGCTATTAGAAATGGAAAAGAACCCTGACCTGGGAGTCATTTAAGTATCTTGGGATCCCAATCTTCAAATCAAATCCTAAGGTAGCTCACTGGATGCCCCTACTAGACAAGCTAAAACTCAGAATACAAGCTTGGGGAGCCTCATGGTTGAATAATGTTGGGAAGGTAATCCTTATGAAATCTGTTCCCATAAGTCTCCCAGCTTATCAGAACTCCATTCTACTAGCCCCTAAAAACTTTATTAGTAAAGTGGATGGTCTCTTGAGAAGATTTTTGTGGGAGAGAGGGAAAAATAATGAAAGAAGGCTCCATTTAGTTAATTGGGACACTATTAAGAAGCCATTCTTGGAAGGAGGTCTCCAAATGTGGGATCTGGCAACCCAAAATCTTGCTCTGTGCTCCAAGCTCGTTTGGAACATTGTTTCTGGGAATCCTAATTGGAGCAAGAGAGTCCTGTGGAAAAAATATTTCCATGGGCAGCATTTGAGGTGCTTGGACCAACCTCCTAGAATTTCCAAAGGATCACCAGTTTTCAAACTCTGTCTCACAACTTTGAAACTTTTCAGTCATAAGCTTTATTGGATCCCAGGTAATGGGAAAAAATAAAAAATTGGGAAGATCTGATTCTTGGAGATTAGCCCTTGAATCAGATGGAAGAACTGGAAAATATCAGAGCTTGGCTTTAGGCCAACAATCTGGAAATCCTTTGGGACATCTTCAATTGGACAAATGATGCAGAAAGTATATGGGATGGTTGGAATTTATGGGAGGTCCCTCATTGGCTGGATGGTGAAGCCAATTTATTGTTGGATTTACTCCAAGGAAAATCTCCCTTAAAGGCCTCTTCTAAGGACAAAAGAGGGTGGGGTTCTCTTTCAGGCTCTTACTCAGTACCAGAAGGTTAAAAAAGTATGATGGTTGTCCCTAACGTCCCCCCAGAGCCAACTCAATGGAAATTTATTTGGTATTTTCCTGCTCTCCCCAAAATTGACTTCTTTTGCTGGACTCTGGCGCATAAAAGTATCCTCACTAGAGATAACCTGAGGAAGCGTGGAATGGAAGGTCCCTCCAGGTGTCCTCTTTGTGCATCGGATGAAGAAACAGCTAACCACATGTTCTTATTGTGCCCCTTTGCCCAAGAAGTTTGGAAGGGTGTCCTGATGTTAAGACCTGACAAAATAGAGCTTCGAGGAAATATTCAGGACCTACTAAGAAACTGGGCCAAGTTATCCCCATTCTGTCTCTCCAAAAAAAGCCTTCTCAAGACTGGCTGGATGTGGATCCCCAAATTCACATGCTGGAAACTGCGGTTGGAGAGGAACAACAGAATATTTAGGGAGGATAGTTGTAACCCGAACAGAATTATCACTAAGATCAAAGCTCTGTTGGGGGAGGCCTTAGAAACCAAACCCACCATAAGAAATGGCATGATTCTGGACAGCGAGGAAGATCAATGGTTAAAAGAGTTTGTTCCAAATCATCAGAATAGATCCATTCCTCCTGCTAAAGCCTCTTCTCATTGGGAAATTCGTCTGGAAGAACAGGAATTCATCAAATGGAGATTTTCTTTGGATGATCACTGCCTATTCTTCGATGGGGCCTCTAAAGGTAACCCAGGAAAGGCGGGTGGCGGGGGAGTTATCTTAAGCCCAGGTGGCTCAACTGAGCTATGCTTTGCTTGGGGTCTGGAGCATGAAACAAACAACAGAGCAGAGGCTCTTGCTCTATGGCAGGGTCTAAATCTGGCTATCAAGAGGAATCTCCTCTCCATCTCAGTCTTTGGAGACTCTAGACTAATTATACAGGCTATGAACTCTCAAAAGATCCCTTCTCAGGTGCAGTTAGCCCCCATCCTCAAAAAAATCAGACTACTGTTGCCCAAGTTCCACAAAATCTCCTTCTATCATGTTCTGAGGAAGTTAAACTCACAAGTGGACTTGGCAGCAAACCTAGGCTCTCTCATGAGGAGGAGATCTCTGTTAGTAAATGATGTTGAATCGAACTGCAACATTCCTTAATTTTGGAGTTGTTTGGGCCTCTGTTCCTTTGAGCATTTCGCTGATTAAGATTTTGCAAACTTCGGGAACAAACCATTTTGAGCTGGATGTTGTTATGAAATGCGGACTCATCCAAAAGGGAAAATACATAACACAACCGTGGCATTTTCGATGTTTGTTCGTCGTTGGAACTCACTACTATGTCTGGGTAGGTGCTAGGGAGTTCATGAGGGCCTCTTCAAGGCCAATTTATCACTCTTGGCATTCTTGAACACTATATAACACTCTGCCAGACATTTCAAAAAGAAAACGCAGTGATTCTTGGGATGATCTGACACTCCGGTGCGTTGGATCTCCTCTCTGCAAGCTAGGAAGCAAAGCTACGTCACGGAAAGCAAAAGCAGCGGAATTTCAAGGCACCATTCTGAAACCAAATCAAGTTCGTTTTCAAGCCTCTTTCTGCATTCACAGTGTAACTCATTCAATGCACTATTCAAAAGAAAAATCTTCTTTCCCCGCCGACTGTAACAAGGAAATACAGGGTTTCAGTGTTAAAGTCCTCAGTAGTTGATTTGCCGAATTTTAAATAAAAACTAACCGTTTATGTAAAAAAAAAAAAGAAAATGGAGAGCGGAGCGCTTAGGGTTTGACGTTGCTCTGCAACTGGCAGACCTTCATAGACTGCGTCATTCTGCCATTAACCTTCAGCCATAAGGCAGCTACAACACAATCAGGAACAACTATCGTGCAATGGAATCCCCTCAAGGGGAGGACATGATGCCTCCCCCCGCTGATACGGAAAACGGCCTGTGATAGACTGAAAATGTTAGGATAGACCATCCAGAGGATACATCAACAGAGAATGAAAATACACCAATGAATAACAACACAAATGAAGAACCACGAGTGACGTCAAACACCTGCAAGCCGGTAGCAGTTGACAGACCCAAAATCGAGCTCCCAAGTCAGCGCATCAACACTCAGATCCAGTTTATGAGGGATCATGCTTTGATAGGAAAGTTCATAGGCCTTTGGCCAACGGAGAAAGCTTTGCACGGCTGGATCCCAGCCAAATGGAAGCCAAAAGGGCATATAACAATGCAGTTAGGGCCTAAGGGCTTCTTTACTGCCATTTTCAATTGTCTGGAGGACCGAAACAAGGTATTGGATGGAGGACCATATTTCTTCAACGCAGCAGGGCTGTACCTAAGAGGATGGATCGAATGCTTTAACTCGAACAAAGAAGATCTGAGCTAGGCCTTGGTGTGGTTGCGCCTTTATTCTCTCCCTCTGGAGTATTGGGACAAAGACTCTTTGCGAGACATTGGGAATGGTTTAGGCGAATTCATCAAAGTGGTAGAGGAGAGAAAGCTGAAGCGATACACCTCCTATGCGCGGATCTGTGTATACGTGCACCTCAGCAAAGCTCTCCTGGACATGGTAAGCCTCTACCATGATGATTATAAATGGTTACAAACAATAGATTACGAGCATGTACCATTCCGCTGTCGAAAATGCCACGCCCTGGGCCATTTATTCCGAGACTGTCCCTCCAATATGAAATCCACGACCACCCCTTCAATGGACAAATCCAACCTGGATGGGTTCACAAAAGTTCCCAATCGCAAAAAGACCCATAAAAAGCCCTCTACCTCAGTCAAAAAACCTATCACCAGCATCTCCTTGCCTTCAACAAGCAACAACTTTGAAATCTTGCTCCAGCCAAAGGTTCATATTTTAGATAATCAAAAACAACCTTAAGCCATTCCTAAGACTTCCGCCCATTCTAATCCATCAAGCTCAAAGAAAGCCCTCACTTCTAAGCAACCTGCGGACACCAAAACACCCTCTTCCTATAACATGTAGAAAAGGACTACTCAAGGTATGGAGGTAGATAGCACTCAGATGCAGCTCACGATTGTAGATGATTCAAAGGCAGAGTAGGAAATAGTACAACACATGGAAGAGGAACCAGAGAGCTTCGACATCGGAGATCTAGATATACTGGGACTTGAACGGGCTTGTAAGAAAAAAGAATATGACAAAATTCCTAAGCGACAGCTAGAGAACTTAGAAGTAATTCTCTCAAGAGCACAAAAACAAAGATCATTAGGCGTCGAAACAGGTATTCAGTGGGATGGAAGAAATATCTTCAAAGACAACAAGAAACGAGGACAAAAAACCGATCTTCAGAGAACCATCCGCATAGGGGAGATGCTGGTGGAATCTGGAAGATACTCCAAGCTCACCAAATACTATAATCCCCTTCCCAGTCGTGAATCATGAAGCTCATTTCATGGAACATTAGAGGTCTCAACAACCCGGGGAAGGGACGATTAATAAAGAACATGCTACAATAGGAAAAGCCTCAAATTATCTTCTTGTAGGAGACCAAGTGTAATTCCACAACGTTGGATCATATCCTTGCCAAAGCATGGCCAGGAAGCAAAGAAGTGGCGGTGGAAGCCATGGGAGCATCAGGAGGGCTAGCCATCGTTTGGGATGATAGAACTATAACACTTACCAACATACATGCCAGTAAGCACTTTATTCAGGCCAAGTTTCATTTAACAGGGACAAATGTTCATGGACACTTAACTAATATCTACTCCCCCCAGGAGGCAACAAACAAAGTAGACACACTGAACACCCTAACTCAAATCAACTCAGAAAGATCCCACCCACTTTGGATCACAGGAGGGGACTTCAACATGATTACAAGATTGGAGGAAAAAAGAGGAGGACGGATCAAGCTGGACTATGAAAGCACACACTTCAAAAACTACATTCATAACAACAGGCTTATAGATATGGAATTCAACAATGGAGTTAATACTTGGAACAACAATGTGCAGATGCCCACCAAATTGCATCTCGGTTAGACAGATTCCTGATCTCTGATAATGCAATACATCTTGGCGGGGATCTCTTGGCCTCTATATTGCCACTCTCTAGCTCAGACCATTGGCCTATTAGGCTTCACTGACAAAGACTGGGAGATAATGTTCGCAGGCCCTTTCGCTTTGAAGCCTTTTGGCTTAATCACCCTTATTTTCATAACCTGATAACAGAGACATGGATAAATTTCACACCACCAAAAGGCGCAAAAATGTACAAGCTCCAATGTCGACCTTTTGATCACGCACGGGATTTGAACCGGAGCTCCCGCGCCCCTACAACCTCACCTCCCGCGGCCCTCCGCAGGTCTCCCACCTGGCAGCCCCTGCTGTTGGGCCTCCAGTCTTCCTCCTCGGCACCCCCATAGTCGGGCTCTGCCCTCCTCCTCCGGCCAGTGCTGCGACTGGCTCCCTTCTGGCCTTTCCTTGGCTGGGATCGACCCCTCCCAGATGCAAGACAATGAAGACCAGGTTGAGATCTTCGCCTCTCTCATTTCTGAAAATGCTACCATCCAAAACAAACCCACAGCTTCAAATTTCATCAAGAAACTGGCTAACATCCCAAAAATCTCCCTCCCCCCTAGTCTCCCAAGGAAGGCAACGATCTCTCTAGTAGAGAGAGGTCTGGCTGGACAATTTACTGGCCTGTGGCCCTCTCCCAGAGCTGTACAGAAATGGGTGGAGCACAACAGGAACGCGAACATCCAAGGAAAAATCACAATAAGATTTTGTGGAAGGGGTTACTACACATTCCTCTTTGAAACCAAAGAAGACCAGAATCTCATCTTCAGAGATGGTCCCTACTTCATGGATTCGAGAGGTCTTTATCTGAACAAATAGTCCCCTGAATTCGACCCAGAAATGGATATACCTAATGCAGTACCGGTTTGGGTTCGCTTGCCTCATCTCCCTCTTCATTGTTGGGGAGATGAATCGGTCAAAGCCATTGGGAACGTTGTCAGAAAATACATCGACAAATGCGAATGAAAGGACAACATGCATGCATGTGTAAGGATCTGTGTTGAAGTCGACTTAGGAAAGGGCCTTTCAGAAGCAATCAAGATCAAAGTGGACCAATGGACCCATATTCAGCAGCTGGACTACGAACAAATCTCGTTCAAATGTAAGGTATGCCATGAATATGGTCATTTTGCTAATAAGTGTAGTAAACTAAAATAAAATGAAATGAATGAAAATGTTGAAGCCAGTGAAGACACATGGGAACAAGTCAAAAAAAAGAAGCAAACCCCAAACAGTCTGGCCCAAAACCAAAGCCTTCCCTAGAAATCCAAGTTGCATCCTTCTCCCCCCTCCCATCTTGACTCATCCATTACCCTCTACATCAAGCCCCTTCAAACCTTTGGAGGAAGAAGACCCCTCATCCCCCCACTCTCCTCCTGATCCCCAGGAGCCCCCTCTCCCTGAAAGCCAACGCCAAGACACTATCGAATCCTCATTGCCTCTTACTATTTCCTCTCGGCCTCTTCTTGATCCTCCCCTCAACAGAATCACCAGAAGCTCATCTAAAGATCACGGGGGTTCTAGTGAACCGTCCAAGAAACCTGGCCCAAGCAGGAAATCTGCTAAGCAGCACAAGGATGAGAACGCACAAAAGGACATAGTAATGGGAACGCAGACACCCATAGAAACTTATATCCTGGGGCAGCATGACAAAAAAGCAATCAACAAGGTCCAAGGGGGGCAAGCACCTCCCCACATACTGCATATCCAATGATGAAAATATTATCTTGGAACATCAGGGGACTTGGGCACCCCTCTAAGTGATCCAAGTGGATATTGGTGGCCACCTGCCAAGTCCATCTGGACCCCCATCATTGTCTCTTTCAGCATTTTCAGTTTCCTTAATTGTAGCACAACTTACTA
>APFE030308505.1:109435-124094 GCA_000404065.3 Pinus taeda | reverse complement strand
AAACAAGAAAATATGAAGAAGAAGACCACTTCCAAAATTATTAAATTTACAAAATAATTTTTTACATTTCATACATTAGAAAAGTCAAAGTCAAAAAATAGGTCTTTTAAAAAAAGGGTCTGATGCAGAATAACCACTTTTTTAAATCAGCATGAAAATCACTACCATTCTAAAACGCATTGTACATAAAAAAAAAAATTAAAAAAAAATTAAAGTGCCAAAAACTATGCTCTAAAAAAAAACATGTGTGTTCTGCATCACCCCTTTTCAAAATCGGGTCACTTTTTTGCTATCTCTACAAAACGGGTAACGGTATCAATTCTTGTTTCAAATTTTACATTGTTTTTTATCTATTCCACGTTTTTTGTTTGGTTTCGCTGCACATTCCTATACAGTTTATATGATGTTTTATGTAATTCACTGAAGAGGGTCTTATCCCCTAAGCTTACAACCTCCCTTGTTGAGAGGGTCCAAACCCTGCCCCTCAATTACAGTGTTCTTTTGAATTAATTCCTGATTGCTTCCAGGTTATTAATACTTGTATGCTGGAAAGAGTTAAAATGTGGACAAAATAATAACCCTACCAACCTACTGTTCCATTCTATTCCAAACCTAGTTTTCCTTTTTGGGTGTTCCATTTGGCTTAGATAATGTCCACAGAGCAGGTCTCCAGCTGCGCCACTCTGCTTTCTGGCCTTCCTTATTACAGAGGAAATGTTCTACTGCATCTTAACACAACCTGCAATAATCTTTGCCTTAGATTAGGGTCGATACAATTTGCGGCAAGCAGACGTCGTTTTTTTTTTTCTTTTTTTACACCTATGTCTCTTAAAGAAAGGGGCTCGGCCCAAAGGCTGCAAGCCATTACTGAGTAATTTTGGTCTTGAGTTGATTCCATTCACTCGTCTAATTTCGGGTTTGCCTAAGTGTTTCCTTCTTATTTACTGATTGGGATTTTGTTTGTTGTAGTATTCATGGGCAATGTGAAGTTATCATGTTTGATGTTACTGCACGATTGACTTACAAGAATGTCCCAACGTGGCACAGAGATCTTTGCAGGTATCTCTTTTACAGAGGGGTTGGATCTCTAAGTAGAAATGAAGGTTCCTTAATTGTGTGGTGGCACAACTGCCTGAATTGATTAGCTAAATATCTTTGTGAATTTCACAGTGTGTGAGAACATTCCTATTGTTCTTTGTGGAAACAAGGTTGATGTGAAGAATAGGCAAGTGAAAGCTAAGCAAGTTACTTTTCATAGAAAGAAGAATCTTTAGTACTATGAGATATCTGCAAAAAGTAACTACAACTTTGAGAAGCCATTCTTATACTTGGCACGGAAGCTCTCAGGGTGAGCCTTTAATCTAGTTTCTGATGCTCCCTAATATGAATGTTATATTAAAAAAATTGCATTGATTCTATAATGGGTTATTTTGATAGGGATCCAAACCTTCATTTTGTGGAGTCACCTGCTCTTGCTCCTCCTGAGGTTCAGATAGACCTTGCAACCCAGCAGTAGTAAGTAAAATGTTATTTTCTTATTATTTTTTCTTAACTTGTATTGAAATAATTTGTTCCATTTCTAGAAGATTGAAACTTTGGCTTACAATCTTTTATGTTGTCAGGTACGAGGCAGAACTTATAGCAGCTGTGGCCCAACCCCTTCCAGATGACGATGATGATGCTTTTGAATAGCTTTGTTAAGATGCTTTTGCATATTTAGGGATTGGCGGATTCAATTAGTTTTGTATCATTGGACTTTGCTCTTGAGTTCCGACATTTAATTATGATTTGTATTTGGGGCTTAAAATAGCATTATCGCATATCTCTATATGTGATTTGGGTACTGTGCAGATGTTTTCATTGGTGGAGTTGGATAAGCTATCTTAGTTAAACTCCATTACAAAGATATTTTTATATGCTAAGACAGTTTTTTCCGTTATATACTCTTGCACATTTTGCACAAGAACTTTTTGTACTCTTCAAATATTTCAAAAATGCTCAAGTGCCTTTCGTTGTGTACTGTTGGGGGAAATGCTAGTTGCGATGATTGTTGCTTGTAATATATTATGGCTTGTTAAAACTTTCTCTGGAAATTCTAGCTAGTCTGAAGATTTATTTTAACTCTGAAATCGGTTTACATAGTTGATAACTGTGGCTATCAAGCCTACCTGCGTATTCTTGTGGGTATGTTGTCTGTCGAACAAATAAAGGTATCGCCATTTCATTAATTGGGCTCTCGATTGATTTTTGCATAAAGATTTGCATTGTCTAAATCTAAAGTCGTTTCCATTCAATAGTCTACAGATTCTTCTTTAACTATAGTAAAACTGGGAGATGGAACGCTTATCAAAGCTAAGGTAGCATCTTAAATCCAAACTTCTGACTCCCATTTGAAGTAGATATTAAAGCTTTATAAGATGGCACGCTGTTGAAAAGTTGACAGTAATTAAATATGCTGGCTGGACATTGCATTTATATATGGGTGGCCATGTTAAGCTCATGTCTTATATCCCGCTGCAATTTATTTTTTTTAATATATACATATACACAGCTATATAATTACCAACACATAGACGTGCTTTATAAGGTTGACGGTCTTGTATCATGTGTACATAATTGTCAACGCATGAGTTATTCTCTATACAGTTGACAGGTCTGCAATTCCTATTCTTATGTACGCTCACATAATGGCTCACTTTAAACTTGCATGAAACAAGTCCTATAGCTGTACAACTACCCAACCGGTTGGATAGGACTGCGATGATTCCCACGCATTTCTCCATGACTCGAACATGTTAGCAATTGACACGATCTCCACATGATGATTCGTCTAATCCCCCAGGGCTATGAAATTAGCGATGTTGTGGTTTTTGTGTTGTTTGATACACATTGATTTGGGTTAACATTAATTGAGCATTAACTTGTATGTCCCACCCCGAGTATGTGGTGTGGGCAGTCTCCAGTTGCTGCCTCGGGATCCTTCATGTATCGACGACTACGAGACGAGAGAGGCAATCCTACGGCTGCCATGGATGCTTGCCAAATTACACTACTCTTGGCGCCGGGTTGTAGTCCCATTCTTCCGCGAGAAGACTTGGAACTTGTTCTGCCTACTGCCTCAGTTGAGGGCTTGACAGTCTTGGCTCTATGGTTTGGTTGCAGAGAACATTTGCACGAGGTTTCGGAACCTAATCCTACCACCAAAATTTATCGACCAAGTAATTATTTGATAGTTTCCTTTCCTAGTTCGTTGATTTACAATCGTTTGATTTGCACATAGACCCATCATATACAGGATAAGTATTTACAATTCTTTAACCACAAAGTTTTGCTCGCATGCAGGTACCCCCACTCCTTCTGTCTAGGTTGCGGATGGCATTGGACGGAGTGGTGAGCGGATAACCATCCTGGCTTCCACCGGTATGATGAAATTCCACTTGCTTTTGTTTGTAGGAATGGGATCTGGACCTGGTCTACAGGCTATTGCGCCTGATTTGTGTCTACCGCTTGCCAGAGCTCATGGATAGGTGGACCGGTTTCGAGTTCTGGTGAAGTTATCCCCGAGAGGGCTTCTGTTGTTTTAGTTAAATGAAAATGAGGCTTCGTTCCTCGTGGTTTGCTTTCTCTGAGCGGCGCTGGCTGTGCATGCTGTTCTAATTCTTTACTTATACCAGGTCTGCCTAGAATTAACTTATGTCCCTGGGCAGCTTCTCCATTTTCATGGCCCAACTTTTGGTAATGTAATATGTATTGTGCGCTCCATTTATTTGTCTACTAGACTTGGAACCACCGTTTTAAAATTCGGCCGATTCGAAACGGAAACGGCCGAGTTGATCTGTTTCATTGGCCAAAACTGTGACTCGGTTGAAGAAACGGTTCAGTTGGCCGAGTCAGCCATGACTCGGCCAACTCGGTCGTTTCTGTATTGACTCGGACGAGTCATAAATAGCGGCCCATAACCCCATCCAAAATAGCGATTTAACATTTTTTTAATGAAATTTTAAGGTGTTTTCTGATTGGTTTGGACTCCAATGTGTTTTATGAATTAGCTAAATGTTATTTGGGGTCCATTTCCCCCTCCCAAACCCTATTTAACACACTCAAATTCTCTCTACTATTGATATTCTATTCAAATTTCATGGTAATGTTAAATTCTTAAAGTAAAAGTGACATTCTCTTTAATCTTCATTTTCATCCTTTTGCTTAAATTTTTAACATTACCAAGAAATGACTCAGGATGTTTGAGAGTGTTTTCGGCCTCATTGGACTTCATATGGAGAAAGTAGAATTTTAGATTTCATTCAAAATCCAGCAGACTTATCAGTTTTTCAGGATTTCAGGATTGGAGGATTGCAATGTTTCCATTGAATTTTTGTCATGTATTAGGGTATGGAAACCGTATTTAATCAAGAGCACCAATCCCTCTATGTACCTTGATGTTAGTGGCATTGGGTTTTCGAACCCCTCTGGGATTCGCTCCCAAACCAGGAGCTTTCTGAAAATGTCAACTCCCGCTCCCGTTTCGCTCTTGCTCCCTACTTTCGCTCCCGCTCCAAGTAACACTGAGCCAGATGATGTTGGCAACTCTAGCAGTAGCCAGTAGTACTGGTCACAGACTTTTGTTGTAGAGGCCATTTATAGGCCTCCTTGGTTATGTGTTTTTGTTTTGATCTCTATATCATCATCGTGTATGTATTGGACAATGCATTGGGTGCCATTTTGATATAATGGATATATTCATGAGCCTACTTTGATCATATGTTGTCTTATATCTATATTCTAATGTTGTGTGCTTGGAAACATGAATGAAAATCTTTAAAATTATGTGTTTTTATAAAAAATAAATATTTAATGTATTTTTGACAACAACCGAGTCATTGAAATCAAGTCGGCCGAGTCGATACCGAGTCGGAGTCAGAGTTTTAAAACATTGCTTGGAACTAAACATGGAAATTTTTGTTGAAATCTTGAACATGTATTATGGCTTCACTGAAATGATTTATCACTCAAATTCCAGTTCTATTTGATTGTTTAGAGCTGTTTTCGACTCCCTAAATTTGTGGTTTTGTACAACTATATATATATATATATATATATATATATATATATAATTGCGGTTTCCAGATTTACGTTTCATCGTGAAGAATTGATTTTCGGTGTTAGCTATGTCATTTGTTGTGCTTTCTGCTTAATCCAACCAGATGTATTTATTGTTTTTAATCAGTTTGGGGGTTTGGCCCCGCATAAGGGTTTTTGAGGGTTACGACCCTACCACTCACAACCACTGTAACCTATTTTCCGGTTACCATGTATTAGTGCGGCCAAGACCCGAGACCCCCTGCCCATGAGTTCAACACTCTCATAGAACTAGCAGTTTCTAATGTGGGTGCATGCAGTGTAAACCACAGAACTGGGACCTCACCCGTTCCTGGTAGTGGATATTTCTCTTTTTCGTTTGGAGGAATTGTTCCACTGGAATTCTGGATTATTAAACATCACTTATTTTGTAGGTAGAATGTTTACTACTCGTCCTAATTTGCAGAGGATTTATCTTTTTTTTTTACTCCCCATTCCCAGGGCTTATACTCTCAGAGTCCACAAATTTCCAATATGACACGTTTCACAAGGGTTCCAATGCTCAAGCTGTCAAACCCAAGGCAGATTCCATGAAGGAATCAACATGACTTTCTTTCCTTTTTTTTTGTTTTTGGAAACCTTAGTGATTAACTCCATTTTCGTTCGCGGCAAGGAGCTTATATCATTCTATGAAACCTGTACTTCTATTAATTATTGCACTAAATCTTGCATGAATCGTTTGCTAATGGTGTTTAATAAGGACGATGTAACAATTCTTTTCCCAACACAACCTCTATTATACAATCCCCCTATATTTAGGAATAGTCTGACAACAGTTGTCAACTACAACCGCTTGGTAGTGTCCATAGCACTCGCCCACCTTCATGGAGGTTTCGATTATCACTGCTACTATGACTTCTTTTTTTTAAAAAAAACATTTATTAAACAATAGAGGAATACATCCTATGTAGGTTTTTTTTTTTTTGTTAGTTATCACCACCTCGGTGGCAACAGCAAGTTCTTGAGTTTTCTAACAGTAGTTTTTAATTCTATACAATGCATTTACCTTTTTCTAATGTCCTTACAGAATTACTTATAAATGTTTACTCACTTACCCGAACTGTTGTAACTTACAAGTACTCCAGAGTCGGGCCTCCTCTGTTTCTCCCACTTCCAATATGCCACCCAACCTTGAGATTCATCCTCCAGGACCAAAATCTCTCCCCTAGATCCCTTGCCGGACCACTGCCCTCAGCAAGTTGCTGCACTTTCGTGCGTGGCTATCTGGTCCTCACCAGACTTAGCTTTTTTTGTTTGTGTGTTTCTTTCCCTCTGCCTGTCCCTACAGTGCAGAACCCCCTTCCTGCCTCCTATCCTCCGGAAAAAACCCCGTTAGGAAAGCAGTTAGGGTATATCGGGACACACATCAACCACCTTCTTGGGAAGTTGCTAGCTTTTCAAGAAACATTTTATTTTTAAGAAAAAAGAACCACAGGAAATATTATTAAATCAAACAGATAATAATAGCCAATTCAGTTTACCAATTACCACAGTAAAATCAAATATTTACATTTATCCCGTGGCATCACAGCTCACGTGGTCTTGGAGGAAAGCATTTTCTGCTCTGTATTAATGCTGGCGTGATTTAGATTTTATAGGTGTTCCGACATCAATTTTCAGTCCTCACTTTTATATATTTATCATTTATATTCATGCCAATTGTAATGTATCCACAGTAAATCTACGTAATAATTTTCTATTTTTTATTTTTAACTTTAATCACATCTAAGATAATACTGCATGCACCTTATTCGTAAAAAGGCTAACCCCATTAACACCTACACATGGAATTCACATTCACAAAGGTCATGGATTGGATATCTTGTCCTTACGTGAGCAAATAGGAAGTATTTCGTGGGGGCAGAGCAGTGTCTGCCGGATTAATTGTTGGTTGCACTGGTTCGATACACCTGGCTCTAGGCGTTTACTCCTGTCGGCGCTGTCACGTGATGGAGGTAAGGTTTTGGTATCCTCTTCTTCCACGCCCTCGGCTGTCTCCCCGCATCGACGGTGGAAAAGAGGGAATGCCCATCCGAAGCCAGAGCTATCTCGATGCGCACCATACTCGATGAAACATTTTTTCAGGAAAACCATACTCGATGAAACATATTATTGATGGTTCCAGATACATTTCCCCCTCGGACCTGTTACAGTTCCCTCCTCCTTTGAGCACCGCATTCATATCAAACCTTCTCTGGTTGATGCATGGTCGTGGTTCTCATCCCTGCTACTGATTCGGAGCGAGCTGGACTGAGCCTTTTATAGTGGCTACCTTGCGGTAAGGCTTAATGTGCTATCTATAAGGTTTATATGTTATGTTTTTTTATTCAGACGTGTTATGAATAATCTGAAGTTTCTAACTTACCCTCGGCGTATTTCTATTGTCTGTGGCGAGGTATGAAGGTCTCTTCCCAAAGTATGCTATGCACAGGCGCAGTGAAGCTGCCTGTCTTCAAGGTCTTGCCTTCTAAGAGTTGCGGAAAACAGGTGAGTTCACACCCGATTGTATCCGCTTACTATTCTTCAACACAAGTGTGTTACTACAGGAATTGATGATTTAATTGCTCTGAGTATAGGGTTCTATTGTTTTTTTTTTTTTTACTCTTATGAGTTTAATGAAATAGATTCGGCCCTCTGGCCCAGAACCCTTACAGATTCTCCTCTAGGTTACTGTACAAAAGTTTTGGCAGGGTTTAAGCCTGACAAGTCAGCTCGGCCAACGCAAGGATTGGGAATCATTCGCGCGATGTGGTTGTGAACTGATAACTCTGTTTTCTTTTGTTGAATTTGTTGGGCCTTTGAGCTCGCTGATGCATGTATTTATGTAATTTATTTCCATGATTATCAAACTATGTGGGTTGTATCCTCAAACTGTTTTATTGTGATTTCCTATAGTTTTCCGATGCTGTCTGAGTGCAATTTGTATATTCATGCTTTTGTTCTTCTATGGAGGGTCAGGGTCTTTACGACCCGAGCTCGGCTGGTTTGAAGAGGTGAGCGCCTCCCTTGCGGTGCCTGACTGTATGGCTTAATCACTCTTTTGCATTTGCCTTGGTTAGGGTTCATGAACTGTGGAGGGAGTCACTTATAATCATGACAGTGTTTTTCCATAATTTTATTTGAACATATATACTACTTTGCACAATGCTCAGTTTGCCTGTTCATTTTCTTATCACCATTATACAGTAAGATGCTTACCGCGTGTTAATTATGATTTTTATGCCTTATTGTTTTAGGTATTTGGGCAAAGAATATTCGTCTGGCATCTCACTACAGGGTTATTGTTCACATGAGTCACAGGAGTACTACCTGAACTCGATTCCAGGCCCACACTTTTATGTATTCTTTGTTTTTCTTGTTCCCTTGTGGAGCCGCGACTTTTGTATAACTGCCTGGCTATGTTATATATATAACTATTTATGGTTACAGTGCCAACTTAAAGATTCTTTTACCTACATGCTAATATGAACGTGTAACTCTGGTCCTGGAGCTAACATAGCCTCGCGGTTACGGCTTTGTTCCTTAGTGTTTTTCTTTGAGACTGTCTATAATTTTGACTCTGTAAATGTTTCGGGTTCAAGTTTCCGGAAATGAGCTTTCTTGTTTTGCTACGTTTCACAGCTTATATAGGAATTGGACATAGAACAGATAATTGTTGAACTCTCTGATGATTTATGAAATATAATCGTTTTCATTGCAATGACATTTTAGTTCCAAGAATTCTGTAATTATAATGAGTCTCTGCATTAACTGTTTTCCGTTTTCCGTAATCTTTGAAAGGGTTTTCCCAGCAGCCCTCACTCACACTTAACTTCCTGAACCATATCTATTTTTTTTTAAGAGAAAAGAAAAATGAAAGACAGAAATAAAATCTTGCCCTCCCTGTTATACCCTCACACAGTCCAATTCCCTGTAGGAATTCTCTCACCCTCCTTTCATAATATAACAAGAAAGAGGAAAACTAAGAATAACCTTATAAAATTACCAAGTTAGTATCAATTCTAGGGATTACTTCGTACATGAAATTCTTCTGGTTGAAATGTCGTTTATGGCTGACTCCCGAAACAAAACACGAGGCCTGGAGTTCCTTGGATAGAATGTCGTCTTCTAATAGTCACCCGAAACTGGGTCTTTAGTCTGTCAAACGGCCCAACCACGAGATTCGCCCTTCAAGACCAGAATCTCCCCCCTTGCTACTTGCCAGACCTCAATCTTGCCCAAGTTGCTCGTACAGTGAGCAGGGCTATCTCGTCATCACCAGACTTAGCCACTTTTTTTTTTTTTTCCTAGAGTCTCTTCTTCTGCCTGTCACTACAGCACATAATTTTTCCTCCCTTCTTCCCTTTTCCCTGGAAACCCTCCAGTTAGGGAAGGTAGTTAGGGTTTCTTCCTCAGCAATTGATTTTTTTCCCACCTCAGGAGGACAACTTCCTCCTCGAGGATTTACTTTCTTTCAGGAAACACTTTTACATTTTCACAATTCACCAAATTATATTTAACTTTTAAACAAATACTAATAACAAGTTCAGTTTGTTTCTACCACAATAATTCAAATATTTACATCGTTTTCCCGAGGCATTACACCAATGTTGGGTAACTTTGGCTTTGAAGGAAATAGTTCTATGTCGTTTTATTGCTTAAGCATCACATTTTATCTGTTGTTGGTTTGACATGTTTAATGCTCAAGCAATATTTTCTGAAGTGTTTCTTGTCTTCATGTCTGTTGGAAGAAAACCACGTCAGGCATGGAATGCTGCATTGTGATGTTGGTAATTACTGGTGTGGAAATGTGAATTTTGGACTAAACACTCCACACACACAGCTTGTTATTATTTAATTGGCAAAGTAAACCTACAAATTTACAGGGGTGCCAGGTTTTGTTCGAACACAAAGTAAAACTTGGGCGTAAATTTAGTAATGAATTGAATCCCCTCTTGCTAAACAAAGGTAATATTTAGGCCGATAGGCCTTCCTATGCACCAACAATCATCAACACTTTTATACTGCTCCGTTGGATCAGGTGAGACACTTTCAACCGTTGATTTGAAGTGTGACTGCTTTTTCCAAATATTGGTTGAGTTGCCTTACTGCTTTTTCCCATTCTTTTATGTCACTCTTGAAGATATTTTCATTGCTTTTTCCCTGCCAATTGTTGTTGTTCTTCTTCTTCCCTGCCTTTTGGCAAGCATTGTTCTTCTTCCCTGGTTTTTGGCGTTCTCACTTTCATCTCATCATTTTCTTCAATACTCTACATTGCATTGGCTTGCCTTGTTTCTTGTTCAAGTTTATTTTCTTTGTTTCATGGCCATGCATTTTGGATTTTATAGTGTTTTATTTTCGTTGTGTTTTCTCTGTTTTAAATTTAATTTATGTTTTTTTTAAAGGAGTGTTTGCATGGTTTATCCTGACAATTCTATTTTGTTGTTGTTATGTTGAGCAGAAGAATCGATAGAGATGAAATTCTTGATCCATTGGAATGAAATTCTCAAAAAAAAATTATGGATAGAAGCAGGTATGCTTTAGTTTTCAATATCTATGGGTTTTACTAATAAATTTGTACAGGGAAAAGCAGCATGCATGGTAGATAAATGCTCAACGACCAATTCTCTCCATCACACTAAGTTTATAGGTTGCATTGTAAGTTTATATATCACTTTTCCACTGGAATTGATGTAAGATAGAGCATATACTCCGAATATGTTGTATTGGGAACCATTAAGAATGTTTGCTGGGTAGTCTGTCGTTATTTGAGTTTTGATTATATGCTTACTTTAAGCTCATATGTTTGTATTTGTTCTAGTTTGTGTTGTGCAGGGATCTCTCTCATCTGAACCTTAGAGGAGAAATTTCCCCAGTGATTGGAAATCTAAAAAGCTCAGAATCAATGTATGTGAATTCAGAAATTCACTGTATAGGTTCACTATATATTACTTTTAAGCACTTTGGGTTCATTGCAATTAAACTGATACTCTTAATGCAAACTATATTTAGCAGCTCTTTATAATATATATGTTGTTCATAGTTGATTCAGTGTTCTGCATGCAATGACCTTAAAAGAAATGGTCACTCAGGCCAAATTCCCGACGAGATTGGAGATTGCTCTGCATTGAAAATCTTGTGAGTTACTCTCTCTAATCTTGCAAGACTACAGTGGTTAAATCAGGTCGTCTCCATGCAGAACGTGTAACACTTCTAACCAATATAACTACATAGTAAAAAAATAAAAAAATAAAACTCTCACACTATCTATAACCCATCGGGGTCACACATGGTTCAACCATTCACTATGACTATTTACATGTGTGTTTGCATTGACTGACGTGCCCACCCCCTTGGCATTGTTTTGGGTTTAGTTTCCGATTCACCCCTGTGGTTAGTGTTCCAGGTGCGTTTATGTCAAATACTTTTAAATTGCCGGCAAACATACTGTATGTTACTACTCTGTCCTACCACTCCGTAAGTATTACAATGTGAATTCATTTGGCATTATAGTTCCCGCATTGCATTTAACTGTTACGCTGTCCCGACTGACGTGGCATGGCAGATGAGACTCGGGAGTCTGTGACCTTGGGTTGCCCACACCATTGACGGCGAAGGAGAAAGGATGTCGATTCAACGGCTTGGCTCCTACCCGAAGGCTATTCCACCTTACCGTGGATATGCATCATTCTCTCCCTTTCCTTTTACGTTGGATTCAGCTCTCTGGTTTCTCTTTTACACAGTGAGCGCTTCATGTGGCCGAACGACAACCGGTGGGGTTTCGTTGCAGTTTAAATCCTTCCTAGGCGCCTGGATGGCTCGGTTCTACACCAGGTGAACATTTCTTATCTGTTGACGGTCATTCATACTTTTTTTTGTATTGTACAATTCGAAATTTTCCTGTTCTCAGTCTCAGTTCTTTAAATTTTTTTTTACTATGTAGTTATATTGGTTAGGAGTGTTACAGAACGGCTCATGAAAAACCCTTCTAGGAAAGTCTCCTTTCAAGCGTTTATCTATCCAAACAAAAATGATTGTTCAACTACAAGTTGGTTAAAGCAGATCTCACCATATGCAACACTCGTAGTCTGGTTCAAGATGCATATATTACTTTACTATAGATAATTGTTAAGTATTATGCTGAAAACAACTGTCTTTTGAGAAGATATCTAATGCCAAACCAAGCTGTTGTGTGCATCTAAACGTCCCTCTAGTCAAATCTACAAGTCATTATTCTCACGTTTATATTTCGTAGAAACCGCTGACTTGATTTGATCTTCAATGTTGCTGTAGAGATGTCTCTTTAAATTATTTATATGGAGACATTCCCTTTTCAATATCGAAGTTGAAACAACTAGAACAACTGTAAGTATCCTAACATTCTGCACTTGCTCGCTATTATAAATAATTTAGCTTAATTTGTGTTGGGGATTTTTCTGGCAAAATCCCAAAAACACAAAATTCAAGCACACAGAGGCATTACTCCAGGATCTTTTGTGCACAGGGAAGCTTTTAAATTTTTTTTTACTGAAGAACAGAGTATTACACCACCATAAAAGATTTCTATTCATTAAAATAAAATTACTGAGAACATATTCATCCTCTTTCACTCAGAGGGATTCACCAAACATTACAAAAGAAATTACTCTGTCTCCTTTGAAATTTTACACCACTGTGTGTAAAAATTTCATTTACATTCACTGCTGTGTGAAAAGAAAGATTACAAGGATTTTTTGTTTTACCTTTTCACTGCTGTGTGAAACAATTCATGGTTTTGATACAAACCTCCCCCTGGTTTTCTTCATTCACATATTGGCCTTCTTCGCTCCTGCACTGCTGTGCGTTTTTACATTTCTTACACTTACCAAAAATGGTCAACTAACATATGTTTTTACTTGTTCTATTAAAAACAAACTTACGGCCGTAAAAATTAAAAAACAATAAAATTAACACTATATTACATAGCCCATGCCATTATTTAATTTATGCCCATACTTGCCGTAATCAAAAATTTAATAATCCACCTACGCATATGACAGTTCTTTTAATAAAGGTATGGTCAAAATAAGACTTAATTTTACTCCACGCTAAGCCTTTAATGTTGGCCTTATGCAGGTTCAGATGCCCGTCAACCGTTGATTTGACCTCCTCGAAACGAACGGCTGAGGTGAATATCGGAAGGCCTTTTTCACCGAACTTTACTCCACTATGCAGCTTTGAAAGATCAACGGTGGAGAATGCTGGAGCACATCGGACGACGGAGGAGAATATCGGAAGCCACTTTTTAACCAACTTTTACCTTCCGATAAATGTCAGAGGCTGATGTCACGCCTCATCCACGCGTCAACTCCAAATTGTATCGGAGCTCTTGTGTACGGAAACTACCTTCATGCAAAAGCAGTGCGATAAAGTTACCGACGGTTTGTGGTTTTGCTGGGTGGTTTTGAGGTGTATTAAATGCTGGCCCGTGCGCGGTTGAAATTACAAATTCAACACTCCCCTTTAATTTCAACTGTTGGGCATTCGGTCATACCCAGGCACTTCCTCAAAAATTCAAAGCTTTTCTGATCCATTGGCTTTGTCAAGATGTCTGCAACCTGTTCTTGAGTCCTGCAATGTTCTAGGACAATTTCTCCATTGTTCACCAATTCCCTGATGTAGTGAAATCTTGTATCAATGTGTTTCGTTCTCTTATGAAACACTGAATTCTTTGACAATGCAATAGCTGAGCTATTGCCACAAAAAATCACTATCGCTTTTTCCTGCTCTTGGCCTAAGCTCCTCAACATCCTTCTCATCCAAACTGCTTGACATGTTGTTGTTGTAGCTACCATATATTCAGCCTCTGCTGTAGACAATGCTACAATGGACTGCTTCTTAGAAGCCCATGAAATGGCTCCTGAACCCATATGAAAAACATAACCGGAAGTGTTCTTCCGATCATCAACACTTCCAGCCCAATCACTATCAGTGTATCCAACCAAATCTGAATGTTCTGAGACATTATATAAAATTCCAAACATTTTGGTACCTTTGACATATCTCAAAATTCTTTTTGCTGCCTGCCAATGTGCCTCCTTTGGCCTCTCCATGAATCTGGAAATTAAATTAACAGCATACATAATGTCAGGCCTAGTTGCTGTTAAATACATAAGGCTGCCTACAATACTCTTGTACAAACTAGGATCAAAATCCTTGTTGCTGTCCTCTCTGCTGAGTTTTAATCCCATTACTGTGGGAGTGATTGCTGCCTTGCATTCTTGCATGTTAAATCTGCTCAATACTTGATTTACATATCTTGCCTGTGAGATAAAAATTCCTTTTTCATTTTGATCTACTTCTATGCCTAAGAAGTATCTCAAGAAACCCATGTCAATCATTTCAAATTCCTCTTTCATGACTGATTTAAAATTCTTAATGAGCTGATCATCATTACCTGTGAAAATAACATCATCAACATATAAGACAACAATTAAAATTTTACCATCTTTTTCTTTGATGTAGACGGTGGGTTCTCCTTCAAACTTGTCGAATTCATTATCCA
>APFE030308505.1:40200-59448 GCA_000404065.3 Pinus taeda | reverse complement strand
CTTCCAAGGGCCTAGATTAAGCAGTTGGGCTCCTTTTATTCTCTACCTATCTAAGAATCTGCCAAGATTAAGCTGTTTGGACAGATTTTCATTCTCTATATTCTAAAACAGGAAATTGAAACCTAGGGAGACCAAGATTAAGCTATGTGGACCTCCCTTTAGCTGAAAATTGTACAAAAATGGAATAACTTTTCAAAATTTGGAAAGCAGTTAGATGAACTCTGAGTAGCCTTCTTTGCTTGGTGACTGTTTAGCAAATATGGAGCATTGCAGCATGCAAAGTATGACATATTTGGCCTATAAAATGTCAATCATGAAATATGAGTAACCTACTGCAGCAAGAGGCTAACAGGTTGATGGGACACTTATTCCAAGATGAATCTTGGGCAAGTCATCCTAGTGTGGATGTTCATTTTGGTTAATATGGCTAAGGATATTGACAAAGGCAATGGCTAAGGCTTTGGAAAGGAAAATGAAATTTTTGGAACATTTATTTATGAAAATAATGGAAATTAGGAGAAAATGGAGGTGAAAGGTCATAGGTTGCATGTGAGGAGGAAATTGAAGGAAAATAATGGAAAATGAGGAAAATAGATGCCTAATTGATAACAAGTCTTCTGAGGATCAGTTGGTAACCTTTTGTCAGTTTATTTTTAGAGCTCTCTCATTATTCTCTCTCTCTCTCTCTCTCTCACTTAGAGAACTCTTGGAGGGTGTGGCATACTTGGAGTTTTGGAGCAAGAAGGAAAAGGAAGAGTAAGAAAGTGCAAGAGGACATCGAGATTAGTAGCTACAATGAGTTTTTCTTGTAGGTATCGATTTGCATGTATGCTTTCCTCACTATTTTTGGCATGCATGGCATATTCATGTGATTTATTGGTCATGATTTTTCATCGGCATGGAGAATTTCTTGGATTTGTAGAGGATTTGCCTAGCATTGCCATTTCCTAGATAGCCATGGAGATTGTGGGTTTATTTCTTTGTTTTGTTTTTGATTGGTTCTTATGTTTCCTTAGCTTGGGTTAAGTTACTAGTTCTTGGAGTCTTGCTTGGACAAACACTCTAGAGCCCTATAATAGCTTGGGTTGAGTTACTAGTCTCGTAGCCTTTGTTGGACAAATGCTCTAAAGGACCTAGAGGGGTAGGAGTTACTAGTCTTGGAGCCTTGGTTGGAGAAATGCTCTGGAGCCTGGTATAGGTTGTGGGTTAAGTTACTAGTCCTCGAGCCTTGGTTGGAACAAATGCTCTAGATCCTTAGAAGGCTTCGATAGAGACCAATCTGATGATGGTTTTTTGATGTCTGACCATGCGATGTAATCACCATTTGATGGGTTGGGGTGGTTTTCCTCTAGAAGCCCTGGATGGTTTTGGATTGACGTGTTTATGAGATCCCACATTCATGCTTGGAATATGGTATAGAGGTGAATGGTTGAAGAGATATTTGTCTTATCCATTCTACGGTTGAGTGGAACATGATAGTCCCATCCCAGGTTTGGATTTTGCATCATTAATATGAAGTTATTTATCCTTGTATTTCTATGAGTATTATATGGGTTTATATGTGGATTATATGGTTGTGATTTCCTTGGTATTTCTCTTGTTATTATATTGGTTATGTATATGTTTTATGATAGTAGATGTGTATGGCTCTCATCATATTTTCACCTGTAAATGAATGAACAATGTATCTATGACCTAATGGATGAAATGATAACTAATTTTTTGAGGCATCAATGCTTCTTAGTGATTCTTAGCTAAGTATGAGACCCTATGCTTATATATGTTATTTACACCTATAGATTACATATTCGTGATAAGATTCACGCAATTTCTATCATTGCTAGTAGGGGTCCAGTCAAGGGCTTGTTCAAGTATTTTCATCTACATCATTGTTTCATTGATATCTTTCTATTTTGAAGGTGTCATTCGATTTCAAGTAGTGACCTGGGCTCTGGGATGAAAAAGTGGCTCAAATCCTGGGGACACTAGCAAAAGAATGAAAAAATAGTCCTGGATGTTTGCATGCCTTGTCATGAGAGCATCCAGAGCCTCTTGGACACTGTGAGGCCCATATCATGAGAGAGTCCATATTTCAAGAGGTATAAAACCTCAGTGGGACCAGGGGTTGGTTGCGAGAAGTGTTGGGATGGCTCTCAGGGGTCTTGTTGCTAATGTGGAAGATTTGTATGATGTGTCTTCATCGATTCCATTTTCTTAAGGTCACCTAGGAGGCTGAATCCAATAATAGTAGCCTCTCGTCACATATTTACCCTGGTTGGTCAGCTATTTGGGTAGATGTGGAAGGATAGCGTTACAATCGTTAGGAAGCTTGGTTAAAACTAACCTCTTACATCATCACCACTCATAAATATGATCATAAATGAGGGTGTAATTATCTTTTATAAACTTGGACAAGAGGTCATAATCAATGTTGTATCTCATAGGTAACTAAAAATGAGTCAATAATGTTTGGGACATGGAAGGAAAGTCACAATAAGATGTCATATCTAGTTCAATATACCATTTAGTAGCATCTCGAGTGAGGGTAAGTTGGAATAGATGAATTTTACTTGAATTATCCAGTAAAGAGTTCCATGACCACCAAAGATGGTAGGTGGTGATATGTGTCGATGGATTTTTTTCCAAGATTCCCTTTAAACTTGGGGATATCAAATGGAAATTTGGTAGGCATATGTGGCCACGAAGGATCATGATGGATGGGGTCATTCATTATCTTACCTACATCTAGAATATCAAGAGAGGATAGGAAATGATTGTGGAGCTGACTGAATGGGTCATAGGAAGCAAAGCCCCCCAACCAACTGTGAGGTCTGCCCTTACCCTGGTTCAAAGTAACAATTTGTGGACCATGATTGTAATTCATCGCAACACACAGAGGATGCAGACTAGTGTGACTACTGTAGGGAGTTCCCCCTAGGATAAATTCCTCTAGAGAGCAAAGGACCCCCAAGAACATAACTACTAGTAAGGTTGTACCCAATAGGAAAATAAGGAACCCCTTACATAGAGCCACCAATATAAGGAGGATAATTCATAGGAATGTTGGTGCAAATGGAAAGGTTTCCCCTAGGTAAACTAACCCCTCCAATAAAAGTACTAGAGGACAACATCACTCTAAAAAATGAATTGTGTTATACTTAAGAAGTACTAGAAGTAAGGTTGCCCCTAGGCTGGCTAGGAGCAACAAATGACTTTCCCCACATATTTCTCGAGGATACCATACCTTTATTAGGAATAAGGATAGGGTTGAGGAAAACTAGGAGTGAATATTCTCGATCTTGTAGGTTGGATAGGGTTTAATCCCATGGACATAATAGAAGAAGGAATGGGCACAAAGACACTAGGGAAATTTGTGGGAGTCATAAGAGAGACTCTTGATATGCCCCAAGAGGATATGAGAGGTGTGGAATGAGGTGCAGGTGTTGGCACACTCAATGGTGGAAATGATGTCATAACAACATAAATTATAGATGCAAAGAGTAGAGAAGAACTAACCTCTTCCATTGGTACAAAGGAACATATGTGTAGGTAGGTGTAGAATCATCAGGGTTCAACTATAGTAACTTTGGTCCTTATAGGTCAATCAAAGGTGGGCTGACAAGAGAGGTAGAATCATCCACAAGTGTCCCTATAGATATCAAGTCATGACCAGGAGGAATAGGAATATAATCCACAAGTTAAGGTTGCCCTAGATTTTGAGCACTGACAAATACTCTATGAGTACGAGTCAACAATTCATCTGTCTCAGGAGATAGACCCCACATTCGATGTGACTGATTGTGACTGGGTTCAACCGAGGTGAATAAATGGTTTTTAACCAAATCAAGTTAGTACACACATCCCTAAGTCCAAACTACTAACTTAGACCAGACGAAACACACTAGAAAATACCTAAAAGGTAGTCACATGCAAACCAATCCTAGTACTATGTTGCAGATGGCCTTACAAAATACTTCTTATTTGTGGGGTCTAAGCTACACAAGCATAGTGATCTAGGGGAATTTAAGGTAGAGGAATGGTTTCTACCCACAACCACCACCTATGGGATATTTCTCCTAAGAATGGAAGCTAGAGTACCTTTCTCCCAATGGGGCTTCTGTTTATTCAACCACTGGCATGGGATTCCCTACCACGAGTTGTGTAGCCTCGAGGAGAATTGATTGCATTATGAACTAAGCCTAAACCCCATTTAAACATGTTTCTAATGTGCTTTGGTTTTGCTATGGATTATAAAGTATTTTTCACTCCCTACTACAGGCTGCTAAATTTCTTGACAATCTTGAAGCAATTTACTCACACACCTAGATCGAAAACCCTAGCCTACACTAATCTTAGTGTACTACCAGCAAAAATAAAATACGAGTCTAGTAAATTTTATTAGAGCATTTATTTTAGGGGTTGTTGTTTACTCAAGTGAACAGTGGCATGAAACAAGATAATGTGAAACACTCTTGTTCGTTAAAACCCTAGATGCATCGATATGGAAATGAATTTTTTTGTTTTCTCTTCTTTTGATGAAATCTATCTAAAGAAGGGAAAGAATTCTTTTCTCTTTAAAAAAATAAAAACTACCTACAATATACAATTCTCAAAAGTCACTCAATGCAATCCCAAAATTCATAAAATTTTAGACCCAAAAGACAAACCAAGAATCCAAAAAGAGGCCAGTAAGTCCCCAAGCTAGGATGAAAATCACTCAAAATGTGTCTAAACTTGGAATCAAATCTGAACGAGCACTCTCAAGTAGTGAACAAGAAATCCAAAAAGTGGAAATAATAAGACAATGCAAGAAAGCTAAGGTTGTAGCACAATGCTTCAATTTGAGGCAATGTCCTACATGGTCAAAACCAAACCCTATAAACATGATGCACTAGAAAAGATCAAATGGGAGTGACAAAATTGAGTCATGAACATTAACGAGTCAAGACACTCTCAAATAAACTTTTAAAGTTCGAGCATGCCTAATCAAAAGCAATTGAAAACAAAAACACAACCTCTTGTGGACAAAAACAAGAACACAAGACCAAATCGAATTACTAAAGAAAAAGTGAAAGAGCAAAAAGAGTCCAAAAAAAATGATTGCAATATTGAAAAGAAGAGCATATCTTGGCTAATACTGAAACAACTAAAGAGATCTGAACAATTAGGTCCAATATCAAGGAAAATAGCGTCAACTAGAAACACTTCACACCTAGAAGTAAAACCCTAGAGTGGCTGGGAAAGAAGCATCCAATACAAACCAAGAAGGTTAAATTCAAATATAACATGTTTAACAGATAATAACACTAGTAGTAATAGATCGATGAGAACAAAGGAAATTCAAAAGAAAATGATGATCTGAAACCCTCTCAATAATATAAGAAACCTTATAAGACAAAAACGAAAAAATTAATCCAAAATATAGGAATGGATCATATCTATAATAGATCCTGACTTAGGACAGAGACTGAAGAATAAGGAATATTTGAAGGAAATAATCTCATAGGACCTCTTAGAGGTTTTTGGAATTACAAGCTGAGTCGCAAGCACAAAAGCCTAAACAGAATGACTCCAACTATAGGGATAGAATGGACAACCCAGTAATTGAGGAAGAAATAGAACTAGCTAATCTTCAATAAACCATTAATTTCTCATCCAAATTTTATTTTTAGTGATTTCTTTAGTCAAAATTCTAAGAGGAATTTAGATCTGCCTTTAGTTCAATCAAATTTTGTACGGGAAAGTCCAAAATTTGATTTGAAATGCACGGTATGTTATTCTCTCATATAAAAAAATTAAAAACAAGAATTCAACTCTCATATCTACTCAAGTCTAGAGAAAATTAAACTAATTGAGATCCAAATGAGTCCATACAACCACAGAGAACTCAATGGGAGCACACAAAATCCATATCTAAGGCGAAAGAGAAGAGATGTAAAGACAAACAAAGCAAAATCCCTAGTGGATTCAGCAGTTCTGTTATTGAAAATTATACACAACCACTAGGAGCTATTTTTGTGTAATTTTATGGGCCTAACAAGAGTACTAGATCAAGGGGTATAAAACAATATCAATCAAGAAAATAGATCCCAACCCATATGCTCTGATCCAATCATTCATGCATACAACTTCCTAGCTGGGGTTTGAGTTGAAACTTATGATACTCGTAAATCAGTGTTGGATGTTGGGTTTGACGTTGAGATTCCTTGCTCCAACTAGGTGATATCAACCTCCACAATAAATCTATAACCTTAACACAAGAACCATTAAATAAGGAGCACAAATGGCCTTCCACAGAGGACTATCAACATAAATAAACAAACATAAACATGAACAAGTAGTCATAAATTTAGAATTACAAGAAGGGAACATTCAAATTTATTGACCATAAAGTGAAATAATACAACATGAATACCTTCATGCATAAGACCTCCTCTCGTAATTCTGACTATCCTGGACCTAGAGAATAGACTAGTATATATAGATGTATACGCAAGCCTAGGGTATTAATGTAGATTCTTAGGGTGACGAAGTGCTAATTAATACTCTATAATAATAGACTTCTAGCCAAATTGAATAGATGAAATAAGGTATTCCTTCAAATTTATCTCCTAGGGAAATAAATTCTCTAGAACACAAGCTAGGGTTGCAAGGATTGAACTAAGAACTTTTGGCTCTAGACACTAGGAAGAAGGCTACTCCCAGTTGTTGAAGGCTTCTAGCCACTCTATCAAGCACTAGGTTTGACAGTTATGGTCTAAACTAGGTCAAAAAATGAGTTGAGGCCCAGAAAAAGTAAACTAGTAAAAGAACTCATCAATACACACTCTGGGGACTAAAATAGGTTGTTAACACTATATAATCTTGATATATTCATGCATTTTACATTCTGGTAATTTCTTAATGAAAAATAAATAATAAATTAATAAAATTCCATGTTGACGGTGATATATACTACCAACACACAAGGGATATCCCCGATATGAAGTCCCAATTAGACCTCACAGCCTTCGTAGTAGGAGCCCCATCGAGAGTATCAGCCTAACCACCATTATCACAAAGGTTCATCTTGGTTCCAGCATATACCATAAGAGATTATATACGTAAACTTTGAGCAAGAAAGTAAGTTAGCATTGTGAAAAACTGATTGCAATATGTAGAAGGATATTTTAATGAGCAGGCTACAAAAAATGAGTCTCTGGAAGGAAGTAATAGTACTAACCTAAGATAGAAACATAAGAGAATAAGAAATATTCCTTCGAAAAAGAGTTCACATAAAAATTATTAAAACAAATACAACACGCATTCAATAAGATGAGTACCGAAGCCACCGAAATAGTTCAATTTCTCTAGTACATATGAACACAACATATATCATAAACATCCCAAGAATAGTCCTAAAACATTTGTGGTACATTCATGAAAATGTGTTGGCTAATTGAATTTCAATTAGGTGAAATATCCAAGTACACAGTTACAATGGTGATGCACTAGCCCCAATAGTGGAACATTAATTCACTTCTTGCTTCTCCAAAGAATAATTTTCTCTCATATGCCAAGTAGAGATGCCAAGACTAGCTCTCCAAAGCCTCAGCCTCCAAGAGCCATTTGCTTGAGTTATGAGGTTACTTTTGTAACAATCGGAGTGAGCTTTCATACCCCCATGACTCTTGATTTACCATCATGACCCTTGGACTTCTATTAAAACCTTTGGACTTCTATGATAGCTCTCTTTTGTTCTTCTTCTCTGCAGGTGTTTATTTATGCTTTCTCCTTGCTATCTACTCTTGATCATAATTGTGTTGTGGTAAGAAGGTACTACTGCTAACGAAAGTCATTCATCACAATGAAAAATCAGTCTTAAAATAATATATTATATTACTCCCTAGCTCATGGAATGTGTTGTCACTTTTTCTAGCACTTGTAGCACAAGTGCTTTAGGAGATATGAAAGCTTCCTAGAGACAACCATTGGGTTGACTGTAGACCAGTGCCTAGGACATCTTAAATAGTGCTTGACAGATTTATAGTAAAGAATTTTAGCACTTCGGTTTTTCACATAAATATAAATGAGTTTGATTCATGATCATTCATAAAGATACCAAATAGAAAGTAGTTTGTACACATGAGTACTCAGGAAATAATATTCGACTTAAGGTGGCCAAACTAGACTCAGAAATTGTAGTGATTTATTTGTTGCGACATATGTAATGGGGGAAGATAGTAGAGGAGGAATCCATCATATAGAGATTAAAACATAAGAATTATATATATCAAGGCTCTGACAGAAACGAGAGAGAAATAATGCTATGAACTGCTAAGATATGTGGAGCACATTTTAAAGACTCGATTTCCACATTGGAACAAGAATTATACATCAATATTTTGAATTAAATGAATCAGCATCCAAAAGGAAATACACTAGATACTACTCTTATATGCAATTTGTGAAGAATTAATGACGTTTATGAAAGACAAAGGGAGAATAACATACTATAAGTTGGAATCACCAGAAACTTTGTATTAATCACTTGAGGAAAACCAACATACAACAAGCTTCAAACAAACATTTAGGAAAATAGGAAAGGTATATGTCTTTCCTAAAAATTATGAACCTTTGTTAAGTGTTTATTCATTCGTTTTTATTTGTATAATATTTTTTAATTAATGTTTTTGTTTATTAATCTTGACTTTATATTTTCATTTGTATAATATTTCTTATAATGTTTTTGTTTATTATTCTTGACTTTGTGATTTTATTTTTGTTACTCTTTGTTGATGCCTCGAAAATCGCTGCAACAACATTGGGGAAACCACCCAGTCCGAACCTTAGTACAGCTCCTTTTCCGTTTGGGATAGTGGCTCCGACTGGGGATAATGGGACCAGTTTCCCAGAAATAGATAAATGGGATGGGTGAATGATTTATAGATTACACTAGCGGTGAGCGAAAGGCTAAAACTATTGACAGAAATATAAATGAACGAAACTATCCCGGGAATCTATTGAGCTCTAAAGTGTAGCGTTTGATGTTCTATGTCTAAAATACAAGCATATAGATGACTGTATCTTTACAACATAGATGTTAATTCAATTAAGATTGTCGTGCCTAAATAGTTAAGCAGAGCGATTGAAGCGCAATTACCACACTTTAAACATCTATATCATTATCATACACATGATTAAAAGCAAAGGCACATCACTAAACATCCAATAGTGGAATGAATAAGATCTGTTCTTATATCGCATGCATATAATCAACGATAGCAAGAATAATTACATAACAATTCATATAAACAGAATGAATTCAGACATAGATAAAAATACCATATGAGCTGCGTGACATTCCCAGATATCAATCGCTATGTGTAGTTCTTCCCTTAACGCAAAAACGTTCTCAATCAACGACAATAGTGCACAATTGCATAAAGAAGCTTTCTCATTAAATTAAGAACAACTGGTCGAGTTTCATAAAAGAATATTGGCTGAAGCATAGTAGTGCAAACTTCAGTCTATTAAGTCTCTTACAAAATTTTACGACCCTTTCTAAAAACATGAAAGGGTCTATAAATACAATACTAATTTAAATATCTACTAAACAGAAATGCTACTAAATTGATATCAATAACTCTTGATCCTATTTTGGCTAGCGATTTGGCAAGCTGGAGGGTGATTCATCAAGTCGGCTGCTTTCCTTTGAATCTGAGCTGATTTATTGGAAGCATTGGCTCAACTTCCGGAGGTTTGTTGAGGCGCGAACTGAGCTGGGCAGCATAGGTGGCATCTTGAATATCAGGAATCATACAGCCGATTGCATCTGTTAAACACTTAAGGGCGGCTCTTTGTGTATGTGGCTTAATTAGGAAGAGCCAATATGCTTCCAAGTTTAAACTATTAATCCCAGCGATTAATCTTCCCTTTTCTTCTAACTCAGGATAACATGATTGCTCCAATGTATTTGTTGTTGTCATCTTTCCTGGTGTACATTGGGAAATCATATTTGCCAAGTAGAGAGTGTTGTTGACTAAATCAACTAGATTGCTAGAAGTTGATTTACATCTTGAAGCCGCTCTCTCTGCTTTCATCACCTAAGTGTGCCATTCTGTGAAAAGTATATCCTTATGCGTTTCAAGTATCCTGGGCAAATTTGCTGCTTTTCCCTGATCAGAATCTTGCCAGTCAAGATGTGCAGTAATGGCCTCTTCAGCTTGATTTAATTCATCCTTGATCTTCTCTACCTGCTCATTTATAGATATAGTTAACTCGCATAGTGGCTCAGCTTGAGCGATCTGTTGACACAAGAGTTTAACCTGAGATATTATCGCATTATTTATTAATGATGCTTCTTTTCTGAACTCTGCCACTTGCAAAGCCCATTTTATCTTTTCTAGCTGCGATGACATTTGAGCGATTTGCTCATCTTTGGTTTTCACCATTTGTTCATTTCCTGCTTTCAACTGTGCCAATGCCTCTGTCAATTCTTTCTGTTTCTGGATCGCACTTTGGTCGATCCTTTGCTTTTCCGCTTGCAATTGTTGGGTTAATTGATTTTTCAGTTACTGTTGTGCCAACAACTACTCCTTTGCCTGCGCTGCCTTCTGCTTTGTCTCGGCCAATTCCGCTTGTAATGCAGAAATTTCTTGGTCCTTATTCTTCAATAGAAGGCTTACCTCCGATGCTTTGTCGATTGTTGCTGCCGAATAGGCTCCAGCATACTGTGACAGCTTTGTTAGGTCATCGGAGGGGTCCAATTTCTCCTTCCATACTACATTACCTGTGACTGTTTGCTCCGGAAAGATAGAAGGTTGATCAATCCTTCGTCTTTTCCTTGATCGCTTTACAACTGCTCTATGCCTCGGGCTGTAGAAAACATCTAATGGAGGAATATCTTCTACTTGTAGAATAATTTGGTCGGTGGGGTTTTTTGGAATTAGCTCAACCTTCTTAGAACTGGGTGGGCCGCTGGTTCCACTTAGAACCTGAGGTGAAGTAACGTCTTGTGTGTCATTAGTCTTAGAAGTGTCTGTATCTTTTGAGCATTCTAATCCACCGATGATAGAATCAAACTGCTGCCATTCCTGGAGCAATTTAGGGTCTGTGGTAGTGTCTACATTGGCATCAGTGGTGGTCTGTTGCCCTTTCTTAGTTTGAGACTACTTCTGTACTTGTTCCTGTTCTTTCTTCTTATTCTCCTCTTGTTCCCTCTGATGTTTATCCTCATGCTCTTTCTTCAGCTGTTCTTCCTGTTCCTTCTTTTGCTTTTCCTCCTGTTCTTTCCTCTGCTTTTCCTCCTGCTCCTTATTATGATCTTTTGTTATGGAAGGAGGTTCCTTTAACTGTTGCCAACCAGACTCGTTTGATGATGTCGCTGGGGTCGTTGCTAGTAAATCTAGAGGCAGAGTTTGCAACCTCTGTTCTCTAAGTTTATTGAACTCTGTCAACCCTTCATCATTATATTTCATCTTAGCGAGTTCTTTAGCCCGACCTATGGTTTCGTTTGAAGCGAACAGGTCATCAAATATATCTTCCTAGTGCTCAAACCTTATCACTTTGGCCTGTTCTAATACGGCATAGGAAACTTGGTTTGGATCAAATGCCCTGTTTGGGATTGTGGCCAGAGTTAAAGATTGAATCTTTGTGGCTTCCTTTTCTGCATGTTTGAGATCATGCAGCGTAAAGACACCACACCTCAAGGGAAAAGAGGGCCAGCCTCTTTTCTTTTCTCTTTTGAGAGTCTGTGTAGTACTCTCAGCCATAATCTAATACGCGATTTCTCTTGCTAGCAGTTTATCTGGAACATATAAAGGGAGAAAATGTGGGTCGGCTTGGCTGCCGTAAACTCTGATATAGGTAAATTTCTCTTCTCCAAACCAACTTGCTACTGCTGGTAAATCAAAGGAAGCTAGATAGGAAATCTTCGGAATGGGTTTATCAAAAATGGAATAGTAAATGGGCACCATAAAGCCATTGCAGATTTGATACAGGTGGTTTTTGTAAGAAGACTTCCACAATTTTCGGTGGTATATATGAATGGGTGAGGGGTCCTGTGCAGTCCACCTCCAACCGAGGACAGGAAATTCGGAATTGAAACATAATGTGTCTAAGATTAATGCACTATAGTAAAATGGGGGAATTTTCCTTTCAGTGACCACAGTCTTATTTCTAAAATCACGAACAACTACTGCTAGTTTATCCGAGAGAATAGTAGCCCAATCCATAATTATACTGTTTACTGCTGCCTCCATAAGAGGAACCATTTCTATGGTAAAAATAGCAGAGTCATGCAATCCCCATAGCCTACACATCATTATCCTCGCATAACAATAAGGAGAAGCCAAAGAATCAACCGAGTACTTACCGAAAGATTCGTGTTTGTGCTTGTTCGGATTTTGTCTCCAATCCTTGATGGGTTCGGATTCAATTTCATTTTCGCTTGCAAACTTCTCCAGGAAGGCGCTGTTATATATTTTCTCTGGCTCGGGAAAATGATACATTTGCCTTAAGTCATCTGCCTTGAATGATCCGAAAATCCTCCCATTTCTGGTGCTGAAAGTTCTGTCCATGATTGGGATTTCTTCAATCGCCCATCGCACAACGTCTATGTATGGGAGAATTTGCTCCCTGGCTGCTATCCTGTGAAGGAAAGAGTCAGCTAAATCTTTGAGAGTACAATCAGACTTCCGTAGTGAATCCACACTAGCCTCTGTTACCGTCTTCTGTGGTTTCTCAGCTTCAATTAGGTCATAAGTGCCTTGCCAAGTAACTCTGGTGAGACCCGTGCATGTAGTATCAGATATTAGGCCCTTCTTCTTGTTTGCAGCATCTTGTCCTGTGACTGGTGGATTGGAAGCACCCGCAGTCTTCTTAGATTTCTTTCCCATCATGCTCAAACTCCTGTCTATGAATGAATTCTGCACAGAGAGGCAATTGCGCGTAATACAGAGAGATAACAATGAAAACTTGCAAGTGACAATAACATATGAATAGGTGCGCAATAAGATATTCAGCTTTTAAAATGGGCGCGGAGACAATCCATAGAAATATTTTAAGACATGATCCCATTAATTGGCTGTATAAAACCTGTCATCCCTTAAATGTCCATTAAATCGTTACTCGGGTGAATAATCCCCTTAAGCATGCAATGGACATTTTGGCGGCTGAGCACAAGTGGTCGAGCTTTAAATATGAATGAATTGAGCTATCCCATCACTTAACGGCCTTTTATTGAAAACGGCGCTTTATCGCATCGCATCGGGGGTATGACAAGCGCGCCTTAACGATGTGTATTGGATACCGCCGATTTCCGAATGCGATATCGCATCGGCGAAAGGCTTTGAGCGCGTCAAGACTCAAGTGGAAATAGACCGTTGATCGCTGAACATCGAACACTGAATGTGCATCGCATTGGGTCATAGGGTGCTTTGAGGCGTGCATTGGATATTTCTGATCGCCGATTGCGATATCGCATCGGCGGAAAGCTTTGTGCCACTTATGTATATTCCTTATGTCATTGCGATATGCGATCTTGCGATTGCTTTATCGCAATGACCAAGATTCATTTTATTTCTTTAAATGGATTTGTTCAAAAGGGTTTTATAACATGCATTCACTTGATTATCGGACTTTTTGAACAATAAAGTATTGATATCAATTTTCCTTAAAAGGGACCCATTTCATAGGTTGATATTTTATGAATAAAAATGATATGAAATGGGGGGTTGTTTGCAGAGCACAACAATTGGCGATTTGCTGGAAGAACCAGTTATCTCTGCAAAAATCAAAAATACTTAAGCTCTTTCAAAATAGATTTTCAACTACAAGGGAAAATTCTGATATAACTAGATATTTATGCATTCTGAATATCATGAAACTAATTTTGCTAACTTCCTCCATTTTCTAACTTGAAATAAGTACATTTTAAGTATCAAGTGGGCCTTTATTGGTTTATAATGATAAAAATAGAAAATCTTTCCAAATCAGCCTTTATAGTAAACTCGTCTGTCATAGGTAGAGCCTCTGCTGCCAGCAAACGTTTATAGTTTCGACAGGGATACCTTTTAACCATGTAATTGTCCATTGTCCCATCCAATTAAGAGTGTGATTATCAGAATGAATCCAAAACATGTTTTCATATTTTGTTCATCTTTCTTTTTTCTGTCATAGACAGGATAAAAAGCCATTGCCCTGGTTTGGTGGCCAGCTATTGACAATTCCATTCACTGGTACTAATCTAACTGAACAAGCTCGCTCGTGATGAGACTCCTTGTCTTGCAATTTCAAGCCATTACCTTGTTTTGGTATGCAGTATTGGTAATGTCAGTTAAACTATTTCCCTATGAACATGGTAAGCAGGCTTGTAATAAGACCTCTTATCTTTAATATCTTATATTTTAGAATTACACTCTGAATAGTCATAAACTTTAATGAATGGGATGAAAAATCTTTTCCTTAAGAGTCAATGGATGACAGGTTAAGAGTTGAAGATGCTGAAATTGAATTGACTTCTATCTTTGATATTGATAACCTTTTGAGACCAATTTGAAAACAGAAAATTATTTACATTACTTCAATGCTTTGGGAGGAGTTCACCAAATTTAAATTGTGGTTTCAGAATACAATGATACCTAATTTCCCAAAAATTATCCCTTTTGGTTAAAAGTTCTATTATTTGAAAGCAAATATTCATAATACTTCTGTGAGACAACTTTTTAAACATAGCAAAAGGTCAATAGAAGATGCCTTTAAACTTTATTTCCTAAAAATCCTACAAACTATAAAATCCTACAGAAATGAAAGGAGAAGGGGTTACCTTCTCAATTGAAGAATTTTTTTAGGATAAGGCCATTAACAGGGAGAGAATCCCTCAAACCTGCTAAATCTTGCAATACAAAGGTCGAATGGCCTACCTTCTCACAAATCTGAAATGGTCCAAGCCACAACTTCTGGAACTTGGTGTGTTTGCCCTTATTTTCATGGGCTTTGTCCCATTTCAGAACTAAATCGCCAACATGGAATTGTTTTGAACCAGATGAGACGGAATCAAAAGCTGCTTTGATGATTTGCTGATGTTTGGCATGGGTATCCTTGGATTTTTCTCTTTCTTCTTCTAGTTTTAAAATTTGATCATATCTAAGCTAAATAGAAGAGGAAGGAGCTTCCTCAATGAACTGCACTAGGGCTAAAGAAGGAAGAACAAGGTTCGTGGGCAGTATTGCTTCTTTTCCATACACAATATTAAACGGAGAGGTTCCTATAGAAGCTTTCTGGGTTATCCTATCAGCCCATAATGCAAACACTAAGGATTTGTGCCAATTTCTATGATTTTGTTCGATTGTTCGCTTGATGATTTTGATTAGATTCTTATTGGTGGACTCTGCTAAACCATTACCCTGGGGATAGTAATTAGCAGAATACTTTAACTTAAATCCTCTCTTGATAGCAAAATCGAACATAGCATTGCCTGAGAAATAAGAAGCATTATCGAAAACAAGAGCATTTGGGACACCAAACCTGGTAATAATGAATTGATCTATGAATTCAATGATTGCTTCAGAATTTGTTGTCTTCAAAGGGATTGCCTCAACCCATTTAGTGAAATAGTCGGTAGCAGTAAGAATATACTTATGTTGTTTGGAAGAAGGTGGATTAATTTCCCCAATGATATCCAATCCCCATTGCTCAAATGGTTGTTCAATGTTGACTGGTTGCAAAGGGAAAGCCGGCTTTCGTTGTCTTCCACTAGAAGTTTGGCAATTGAGGCATTTCCTTACATACTCGTGGGCATCTCTAAATAGATTTGGCCAATAATATCCAGCATGAATGATCTTGTGAGTTGTTGTGTCAGCTCCAAAATGTCCTCCTGCTGGTCCATCATGTAACTCCTGCAAAACCTTTTGGGCTTCAGGTTTCTCAAGACATCTTAGTAAAATAGAATCATAATTCTTCTTAAAAAGCACATCATCAATAATTGTAAAACTCTTTGCTTTTAACCTAATGGCCCTTTTGCTCTTGTAAGATAAATTTGGAGGAGCATAACCATTTTTTAAATAAAATATCAAATCTACATATTGAGATTCGGAATCAGTGACACTTATCCGATTGATTTCTTCAGTAGGATCTGTATCGCTTGATTCAGGAATGTTGGATGCTCCTGCCAATATCCTACAAAAACCTTGGCCTCTAACAATCTTTGCTGGCCTAATTTCTAAGTCATACTCTTGAAGCGATGTGACCCAATTTTCCCTTTTTTCACCCAGTTCTTTTTGTATTAATAGTTGCCTTACAGCTGGGAAAGGAACTACAACTTTTGTGTGGGTTTTCAGAAGGAAGGGTCTATAATGTTTGACTGCTTTAAACACAACAAAGGCTTGTTTTTCCACATCGGAGTAATTCAATTCGGCACCCTGAATATTTGAGCTAAAAAATGAAATGGGTGCTTCCAAATTGTGATCATTTAGTTGCGTGAGTACTGCAGCATATGAAGAGTCAGATGCGATAGTATACAATGTAAAATGATTAGAAAAATTGGGAGTACTTAAGGAAGGGGCGTTGATTATGGATTGCTTGATCAAATCAAAAGCTTCTTTTTCTAGCGATCCCCACTTAAAGACAGAATTTTTCTTAATCATTGTTTGGAGTGGCAAAATAATGTGAGAGAAATCTGGAACAAATATTTTAACAAAATTAATCTGGCCTAGAAATGACTGCATCGATTTTTTATTGTGAGGGAATGGGATTTCAGAAATTTCTTTGATCCGATCAGGATCGATATAAATGCCATCTCGGGACACAATAAAACCCAAGAGTTTACCTTGATCAAGAGCAAATAATGACTTTTGGGGTTAAGAGAAATACCATATCTTTTATAGTGTTGAAATATTTGGTTCAAGTCATGTAGATGATTAGACCTCTCTTTAGAGAATACAGTTATATCGTCTAAGTAGACTACTACTGTTCGATTAATCAATCCCCTAAAAGTTGTATCCATGGCTCTTTGGAATGTCGCTCCTGCATTTATAAGTCCAAAAGGCATTTTTTGATATGCATATGTTCCCCATTTTGTTCTAAATGTAGTCTTAATCTGGTCATCAGGATGAACCAAGACTTGGTTGTATCCTGAAAAACCATCTAGAAAGGACATCAATTCAGAACCTGCCACTGATTGAAGTATTTGCTCCATAGTAGGCAATGGGAAATTGTCTTCCAAGCTTGCTCTGTTCAAATTTCTGAAATCAATACAAATTCGAATGTCGCCATTTTTCTTCCTGACTGGCACCATATTAGAAACCCAGTTGGAATGACGGACTCGAAAGATAATCTTGGCTTTCAGGAGTTTGTTGAGCTCCGACTTTATCTGGCTTTCTAAATTTGGGTGTATTTTTCTTAACTTCTGCTGAATCTGTTTTTGATCGGGAAGCATCGGAATGGTATGTTGGATAATAGATGTATCATAAGTCTTTAAGTCATCATATTTCCAAGCAAAAACTTGTTTATTTTTCCTTAACAGTTTAATAAATGCTTCTTTCTCTTCTATAGAAAGTCCTAATCCTAAATTCACATTTTGAGGAGCTTGCTCAGTACCCAAATTTATCAATTCAAACCTTAGGGTAGAGCTTTGGATCTTTGTATTAGTTACAGGTTTAAATCTGTCTTTTATATCATAAAGATCTTCTAGCTTTACCACAGGCTTAGGAATTGCGTTTTCCTGAGGTGTTTCCTTTATTTGGGAGTCATGCTCATCTTCTTCAATGATTTGATTGTCATAAGACTTTTCAGAAGTTAAGAATTGTAAAATATCATCATCATAGTTAAATACTCTCCAATTAGTGACATTATCAGGAATTGAAGGCCTAAAAATCAACTCTACGGAAAATCTATCAGGGTTGTAGTCTTCAGAAGGTAGAAGCCTGGAGGCTACATTGGCTAGTAGGTCGGCAGCCGAATTCTGGGACCGAGGAATGGAGGAAATATTAAATGCTAAAAAATGTGATGTAAGGTCTTGCACTAGCGATTGGTAATGCTTAAGGTGATTGGAAAGGCAATGAATTGCATTCCTAACCTGTTTAACAATAATTTCAGAATTTACTTTTAGATGTTGCACTTTAAGGCCGATTGCTTTATATAATCCCTGAACTAGGGCTTCATATTCGGCTATGTTGTTAGTGCACTCAAATTCTAATCTGTAAGATAGCATTGTCTTCTCCCCATGTGGACTAACCAAGATGCATCCTGCTCCCGAGCCTTCACTAGACTTGGAGCCATCAAAATACAAAGACCAAAATAAAGGAGTATTAACATTCATATTTACAGTTTTCTCATCATCATTGAAACATCTAGACTTATATTATTGTGAAAAATTTTCAATCTGAGATGTAAAATGATTAACTGAGAAAGGGGAGGGTTGGGCAACAAAGTTGCCAAAGAATGATTCGGATGAATAATTGCCAAAAATGTTGTTGTTGAAAGCTACGGGATGGTTTTCTTGTTCAAAATCGGTAACTATATGGGTCATATGTTTTTCTCGGTCTATCTTTATTTGATTTGGCTTACCTTTATAAGGAAGCCACATCTGTGACCAATCAGTAGAAATGTACCCTGCAATTTTTCGGACCAATCTCTACTCAAAATCAAACCGTAAAACTCAGGTATATCGGCTATTAGAATGTCAATCCTTTGTACTATTCTGGGATCAGCAGACAACCTGATAGTTACGGAATTAATTTCTCTGATAACCTGTACCTTAGTTCTGTCGAATTGAACAATATGGATAGCAGACTTCTGGGGCTCTATGTTCAATTTGGAACAAACTGAAGCTGGCATTATGTTAGAAGATGCCCCTGAGTCAATTAAACAGTTGTTCAGGTTTCTGTTATAGATTTCATAAGTCAGAAGAAATGGTGGAGTATGAGAACTTGACCTGTCCCCAATTAGGACTGAATCTGTAGCTTCAACCATACCTGGAGGGGATTGGCCTGAATCATTAGCAGCTTTTGAACTAGGAAGCGGAGTAGAAGGAACAGCATTCAATTCTTTAAGAAGTAATTTTTGCTGATGCTTTAGCTTGCTAAGCTCAAACATAGTTATGTTGGCCTTGGTATTTTTCATGTCATCAACAATGTTGTATTCCATTGAATCAGATACCACTAATGTCTTAGATGTTGAAGGGGAATTAGAAGTTGAGGGCTGGTTTTGAGGGACTACTGCAGGTGATTTCTTTGGAGGTACTTTTTCCTTCGTTGTAGCAGCACCTGC
>APFE030308505.1:2454-17570 GCA_000404065.3 Pinus taeda | reverse complement strand
AAACCTTTAGAATTGAAATAATAATTAAAAATAATTATTAAATAAATAATATACCAATAATATTATCTTACAACATACTATTATAACGTGATATATATGTATTTATTAATAAACAATTAATAAATCATTATGATATAGTCTAAATAAATTATCCTTTTAAGCTAAACTCTAAGATTAATTTAATTCATCCTAATGAACTAACATATATATACAAATATATAGTGATTAATAAACAATTATAAATTACCAACCATTATAGCAATTTAATTATAATTTTCTAATATATATTTAGCTTTTAAAAATAGTTTATATATTTTAAAAGGTTGAATATATTTTCTATTCAACTTTTAAACTTAACAACCTAATAGTATATGGAATTATTTTATGTTAATCCCTTCTAAATTACCTAATATTATATATATTTGATAAATAAATTTTGAACCATTATATGTGTCAATATATTTACCTAATTACATGGGTATATTTAAACTTAAAATATTATAATTGGAATAAAAATATTTAAGAAATAATTTAATAAATTATTTTTGTTTTCATGATTTTAATTATATATGTATATATTTGATTACTAGATTATATAATTGATTAATTTACTTTCAAACGAACCATTAGAATTGAAATGATAAATAAAAATAATTATTAAATAAATATATAGATGAACCAATAATATTATTTTATTCTGATAACCCAATATTGGATCGTTATATGTATATATAATATAACATTTATTATACATTATATTTAGTTAAATAAACAAATGAATTTCTAACCAGTAGGAGTACTTTACTTATATATTTTACCTAATTTTTACCTAATTTAACTAATTTCTAGGAATAATAATAATTAAAAATATAGCAAGAATATTATTTATTTGATTGGGGTCATAAGGTCAGAATTAGCCGTTATCAATCTAGTCGTTGGAGTCTCTGCCCAAACTATTTAACAAGCTAAGCTGGATCGGTTCTTCAACTTGTCCTGACGAGGAACCACACTGGTTGGTTCGAAACGCGTCGACAAATGATTATTTATGTGATTTCGCCGAAAATTCTCTAACAATGTTATGGATCACAGAAGTCTAAATTCCTATTTAACATTGAAATAAATTAATTATTTAAAAAATCTAAAATAATATTATAATAATTTATATTTGGACCTTTCATGATCTAAATAGAGATTATTTCACGTGGCATTTTATTAAATTTAAATTTCCAGTGGTTATTTACGTTTCTAAAAAAAAGAGGACTCAAACTTTTTCTTTTGTGTCTTTTCCAAAAATATCAAGCATGTAGATAAAGTATTTGCGAACGTTCATTTTGCTTTTATTTTACGAATATATAAATTTCCTTTTATTTTACAAAAAGATAAAAAGTGTGAAGATAAAGTTTACATTTTATATACCTTACTTTATAAACCTTAGTTTATAATATTTATCTTAGGGTTTATCATAGGCTTTTCTCAATATGAAAATCAATCATGGTCAACCATGGTCCAATGTCGCATTGTCACAAAGATTGTCTCAATATGAAAATCAAACATGGTCGAATATTGCACTGTGACAAAGATTTTCTCGACATTAAAATCAATCATGGTCAACCATGGTCCAGTGTCGCATTGTGACAATGATTGTCTCAATATGAAAATCAACCATGGTCAACCATGTTCCAACGTCGCATTGTGACAAAGTTGTCTCAATATCAAAATCAACCATGGTCAATCATGGTCACATTGTGAAAAAGATTGTATCTAGGTTCAACATGACATTTTGACAACCATGGTCATCCATGGTCACCATGGTTCAATGTCGCATTATCTCAAACGTTGTCTTGACATTAAAATCAATCATGGTCAACCATGGTCCATTGTCGCATGGTGACAAGGATTGTCTCAATATGAAAATCAACCATAGTCGATCATGTTCCAACATCGCATTGTGACAAAGCTTGTCTCAATGTGAAAATCAACCATGGTCAATTATGGTCAATCATGGTCAACCATGGTCACATTGTGACAAAGATTGTCTCTTGGCTCAACGTCACATTATGACAACCATAGTCATCCACGGTCAACCATGGTCACATTGTGGCAAAGATTGTCTCTTGGTTCAACATCACATTATGACAACCATGGTCATCCATTGTCAACCATGGCCCAACGTCGCATTATGGAAAAGATTATCTCAATATGAAAATAATCCATGGTCAACCATGGTCCAATGTCGCATTGTGACAAGGATTGTCTCAATACGAAAATTAACCATGGTTAATAATGGTCCAATGTCACATTTTTGACAAAAAAATCTCTATATTAAAATCAATCATGGTCAACCATAGTTTAATTTCACATTGTGACAAGGATTATCTCAACATGGAAATCAACCATGGTCAACCATGATTCAACGTCGCATTGTGACAAAAATTGTCTCGACATTAAAACCAATCATGGTCAACCATGGTCATCTAAAAAATTCCTACACTGAAGGAACGCCTACTGTATAAAATCTGAATCTACTTCCCCTACTTGATTTATAAATCATCAAGTTATTCTCCTGAATACTGAAGCAAATTACTTCTACGGCCTACACTAATTAAATATTTGATCTCATGAAACAGAAAACAGAGCAAAGAACAAGATACGTAAGACACACTTATTTTTGGACACAATAGTCCCTGGAAAAACCCACTGCGGGAAAATCGGTGCAACAGTTCTGAGGGTTTCTCATTATGCAAGAGAAATATCTAAATACAAATCTAGAATGCTCAACTAGCAATCATTTACAGAGAAAATATTGGTGGAAAATCTGAGTTAGTTTTACCTCACTTCATCCGGTAGAATGCTCGCTGATCTAGCACAACACTGGCTAACCCCGACTATTTCTACGTCCGCCTTACATCACCTTCTCTACCCTCTACATCAACTCTCCTGGTTGTTCTGGAAATTCTAGTAGTTATAGATTTTGCGTGCCAAACAAATTTTCTAAGTCGGCTCTCCCGGCTACTGCGCTACCTCTACGTTATCTCTCCTGGTAGTTTCGGTTGTTCCGACAGTTCTGGATTCTGCGTGACAAGCAACTTTTCTGCACCATCTCTCCCAGCTATTGTGTTGCCTCTTTGCAATCTCTCTCCACCTCTTTGTTCTGTATTTTCCATAAAGTCCTTTTCCTAGATTCTCTCTGCCCCTCAACTGCAAGATCTCCCCAATCGATAATCCTCCTGAGAACTTCTCACCTCAGAAAATCGATTTCCTCAATCTCTTTGTGGGTGTTTCCAAATGAACCCTAAGCCTCCATTTTACACTTTTCCTGTTGAGTCTTCAATGACCGAGATTAAGTCTCTAATCAACAGATAAAATTAAACATGACTTGATCCGCCTTCTAAATCATTCTCACCCATATTTTGATTAACACCCATTAATATTTTAATTTCTGTAAGTTTAGACTTAGGAACTCCATTAAAAATATTAATTTTTTTAATAAATATAATCTTGGTGGAATTTCACCAAACGATTTCTAGGTTCTTCAAAACTCATGTGCCTTAGCCTCTCCACCAATTTCAAGGCTAGAGCACTTCCAATGCTACCAAAATGATCTGAAATCACTCGTAAATGATTTGAGTTAATTAATGAAGGTATTGCAGACTTATGTGTTGGGGTGTGTTTATGCTATTTTATGCAACGGATCGATAAGATTGTGAAGTAGACAAACATTGAAACAGTAAGATAACACAGTAAGCAAATACATAAAACACAACAAGCTTAATAAGGAGTTCACCCGATCCTCCTGGGCTACGTCTCCTGGTCCAGCCCTCAGTGGTGGCCTTTCTATTGTGTCTTAAAAAGCAAAGTTTTACAATAGTGAGCTCAAATTGAATCTCACTTACAGATGATGATCAGTAGGATTGTACTTGGATCCCCGAAGTCTCCAGAGTACACAAACTCCCCTTACTGAATCTCGACGTCAACTGGTCTCAGTGGTATGAGTCCAATTCGTGCTCGATACCTGACAGGTATACACAGAAGAGTTGCTTGAACCTCTCAAGCCTTCTCTGGAGTTCACGAACTCCCGGACTCTGTCTGTCTTTGTCTGCTCGATGTTGCCTTTGCTCTGCAGGTCAACTCAGCTTCTCTATTCTCTGCAATTTTTGCTTCTCTTTCTCTTTTACTCTCTTGTCTTGCCTCCTCTCCTGCTTTCTCTGTTTGTTCATAGATTTTTTCCAATTTGCTCCCTGACTGTACGTTTCTGCTCCCTGGCTCTCTGGATCTACCTCTGTCCGCTAGAATTCCCCTACCCTGCATCATCATCACTATAACGCTTCATAGAGAGGTGGCCACCTATTTCCTCATGAACTGAGTGTCAGTTCTCCTTGAACGGTCGTTATTTCCATTGCTCCAAGACTTCCCACGAAACAAATTCCTCTGCCAACTCATTGGTCATGCCATACCTCAAATCTTATCCGCATCAGCCTATTTCCCTGTCGAATCCAGTCGCCCATCGGATTACTTCTCCACCGTTGATTTGGGGCCTCCAGATCCTATGGTCTCCGTTCATATCGCACGAGTAAGTAGCATGACCTTTACCCGCGCGATGAGAGTAGTTTTCTCTCTCATCCGCTAGGCACGTGTCACCCGTTGTATGGAATCGGGCGAGACTAGGTCAAACCCACTTATCGCTTGAGGGCCTTCTGATATCCTACTGGTTTTAGTGCGAGGCCCACCTTCTAACGGAATCAGCGATTTCCGTATAGTTCTATGTTTTTTCCCTGTGACCAAGCACTAAGGGCTTTCCTTCACTGAGGGGGAATTCCCTACGATAATCGCATATGAGAAACTACCTCTGTGTCTGGATCTGACTTCCCATTTTACCAGTTTGCGCCAGAACGCAGTTACCATGGGCCAACTGTCTGCGCGCTTTGACCGAGGGTCCTCGTTGCTCCGTGCTGACTGTTATGGCCCTATACCAATAGGTGTCATATATCATAATTGACTTGGTTTAGCTTTGAAATATGTTCATACCTTTACTTGTTACAAAGATTTTCCATATTTGTAAAAAATATTAAAAATAAATAAATAAATGTAAAGAGGGTATACACTTAAAAAAGAATCAAATGGTGAAAAAAATAAAAATAAGAGGTCAAAAAATGAAAGAAAATGAACCCCAACAAAAAGAAAAGATCAGGAAAGTGTCCAAGACTAAATGCCACTACTTTTTTACTTTTTCATAATAAAAAATTGTGTGCAACTTGTCACCTATGCCACAATTCATGAATAGTTAAATAGTTTAAGCTTGACTAGTTCATATTTTCAATTTCATGTTGTAGAAATAGAGTAAAGATCTGACCAGACAATTTAATCTTGGAAGATAAGTAGATAGGTAGAGTGAATAAAGGGAGCTCAACAGTTTAATCTGAGCCCTTGGATGTCATAAGTGTAGATTTAGATAGGTATCTATATGTAAAAGAAAAGAAAGTTTGAAATGGGTTTGTCGGTCTAAGTGAACCCTAATAAAGAAGTGAAAATGCTAGGGTAAAGTAGGTAAGGTAAGTAGATGATGGTCGCAGAATAAATATGTGATGAATGATAATGTTTAAATATTTAAATCTTTTACTTACATCACTCAGCAAAGGCATGTATCACATGGAAGACGCATCAAAGCAAGCAAAGTCAAAAATAATTAACTTCCCTACTCATTTCCCCTAAATCTTCACTAATTCCCTAAGTACTAAAGGTAATTACCAAAGTTAGAGGGGCTCAGATCATTTCTCTAACTTTTGGAAGGACCGGACCCTCGGCCCAATAATTTATAATACCTTAAGTACTTAAGCCCTTTCATCAATATTCACACCCCTTCATAAGTTATCCATTTCCCTAATAAATATTTTCCTATGTAAAATCCTATTTTACTTAGGGAAAATAAAACACTTTCCATATAAACCCTCATGTTCACTTAGCCTAAGTTTTAAATATATATATGAAAATGTTTTAAACTTAGCGCGCATTTCACAAAGTCATATTAACCATTAATTCATATTCTCATATAATTCCCCTATATAAATGTTACCCACTCTCGTATTATTATAAATATGCAAATACCCCAAATTTTTATATATCCCACCCCTCGGTAAAATATAACCATATATCAAGCAATAAATGAAATTAATTAATCAATCCGTGGTTAATTAAGAACCCGACCCCCGCCATGCTAAAACAAGTATTAATTAATCCCCACGATTAATTAATAACCTTTTGGACCAATCAAAACTCCCCCGATATGATTAAATCCTTTAATTATCTTGGGCCCGCCCTCCGTTAACCTTCTGCCACTTCACCTCCCTGACAGTCGTCCGATCGAATCCCGCAGATCCGACGGTCATCGCACATATCACACTGGCCTCCGCGGTCGACCTTTAGCGTGCAATAGAGAGCGGTTTCATGAATAGTACATGTGTTACGTGTCACACAGCGTATGGAATCATGCAGTCTCGCCCAAATACCACCTACCCTCAACTAGCGGTTCGATGAAAACCGCTTACCGCCTCTTGTTAAAAACAAAACATCAAATCACTTTCCCATTGATGCCATTTGTCCAAATCCCGAACCCGCCAAAAACTTTGACTTTGCATAAAAACAAAGTTAAACAGGGTTTTGTTCTTATTTTGAAAGCACATGCATGCAACCTGAACGTTGAAGTCGACCAGCTTGTACACCAACCATCAGTCACCCTAAAACTTGCAGTTTGACGCCGCTCCAGTCCACCATTTGCACCCAGTGAACCTACATTCCACTGCTCATCATTAAAAAACAGGTATTTACCAAATTCCATCCAGAAACCCTGTAGATACTTGATTTCCTCTGCAATTATTTTGAAAAACATAAAATCCATTATAATTCAGTTGTTGAACTCAAAATTAAACCCTCTTTTTTCACCAACTCCATTTGAAAACCCCACTTTCCTATCTGAATCCACAAGAACCAGAATGGTAACCCCCGTGGCCCTTAGTATAGCGCCTATCACTACCCCTCACCGTGATCTGGATTATTTGCCCTCGGTAGATAAATATTTTCAAATAAAAGACCTTGAAATTGGAAGAAACTCCTTGAAAGTATTCTGTCAATTCCGGGACAATTACCTGAATGGTTTCGATCCCATAGGACTTGGGGAATCAAATCTCCCAAGGTACATGCTCCCTTCTGTGAATATTTTCCCTGACATTATCCATCAATGTCACACCAATTACAATCCCACCCTCAGAGCAATATGTCCCCCAATCAAACTATTCTCTTCACGATTACTGTAGATTCAATCAATGAGATGCTTTAGTTTCAACCCAATCAAGACCTCACCCCCATTTCCCTTGGAGAATTACTAGAGAAATCATCCAAACTATCTCAGTCTGAACTCAGCCGCCTTGGCCAAATTTTTATGGATAAGAAGCATCAACCTAAAGACCCTCCTCCCTATTTATCAGTTTTCTTCACACAAATAGGTAGAAATATAGTCGAAATGATAGCTGCAGTCATGGGTTTCAATACTTGTGACTATGTGGATGAATTAACCGTGGTTTTGATGTCCATTTTTAACCCTGGTCAGCCTCTTGCTATCAAATACAATTATGCTCCTTTCATTGCTGAGAAAATCCATGACCAGTTCATGAGGTTGGAAAATTAAAAGGTATTCAAGTATTCCACATTCATATATCACATTTTCTTGTATTATCAGTCTGACAAGTTCCCATTCTCTGTCAATAAACTTGATACAAAGGGAAATCCCAGATCAGTTATTTTTTGGACTTCCATCTTCCATGATTCACCTGGTCCACATTCATACACTGAATTCATTGACCGGTTTGTCTACCTAGTGACCACCATGCTGACAGGAAATCCTCCTCCTAGGATTAGTGATGAAATCAAAAGAATCCTTCAAATGTCTAAGCAGCAAAAGACAGGTGACTAGTACTTGTACCAAAATCACACAGAGATCAGAATTTATGGTTGTGAACTCCCTCCATTCAAACTACCAAAGTATGTTCCTATGAGGTTATTTACCTTGGAATATTATAGGTAAATATTCAACTCTGATCAGATTCACTTCACCAAGGCCAAGAAGAAAGCACAATTAAGAATTAAAGACCACCTAGGCCCATTTGTCTGCAACAACAGAGAAGCAGGCAATAGAGCAGAAGAAATCCTAGAAAGAATGAGATTAAGTAAAAGTTTTTCTTGGAGATATGATCCACAAGGTTTCATTTGTGATAGGAGAATGAAACATAAGTTGTCACCATATTTTCATCACAGAGTCCCTTAAATAGACCAATATGTAAATATGGATGAATGGAGGGAAGGAACTCTAGTTGAAATGGATAGTGATCAGGTTGATGTAGAGAATGTGATGAAATATTTAGAAAAGAGACTTGACCTGGACTCTTGTGAATAGATACCAGTTGAATCTGCTCAAAATCCAACACCAAAACCTAGTGCCTCTACAGCAGAGACTTCTCATAGGCACTCACAGGAAACTAGTGCACCTCCAACAGAACCACCACAGGAACAAGATCAGGGAACCAGTACTCCAGCATTAGAACAACCAGAGATGTCAGAGCAACCTGAAATCTCTGAAGAACAGGCTCCACCACAGTCCCATCCGGATCAGGTTAATATGGGAGATCCCCCAGTTTTGCAAACTCCTCTGAATGAGGAAAAGAGCTTAAAAAGAGACAGGGAAGTAGCTACCCCTGCCAGTGGTCCTTCAGACCAGCCAGGTTCTAAGAGGCACACGCTAAATCCATATTCAGAGGAAGAGTTCTTTGAGGAAGCAACAGGGAGTTTGAGGAAAGAAGGTGGAGACAGTCTACATACATCTCCAATAGGTGAGACACCTTCCAGTTCACAAAGACAAGAGCTTGAACGACAATAGAGTGTCAAAGTTTCATCTTTCAGGTCTTCATCTGACAAGACCTTAGACATCAAAGGAAAATTTAAGTAGATAAAGGCCAAACATGAACAGCTAAAGGCCCAAGCCTACACTCAATATTTGAATATGGCCCCTACTAATCAAACCAAGATGATGTCAGCTTATGACATCAAAGAGGGGAAAATGCATATGAGCTTTCTAAAGCCTATAGTACAGCAGCCCAAATCAATTGCAGACTACCTCAAAACTAATTTTGAGGTCTTGGCAAAATATATCCACCCCATAGATTAGATAGAATTGCATAAGAAAACAGGGGAAATGGTGTATTCTACACTGACAAGCAAGGCCATGATGGCACATAGGTTGGAAAATTCACTAAACAACACTACTGCTCAATTACAACTAGAAAGGACCTCCTCACAGGAAAATGACAACATAATCAAATCATTGGAGGATTTGATTATTGGATTGGGCCATAACCTAAAGGATATCAAAGCTGCAGAGGGCCTAATAAAGAAAAAGAATGAAGATATAGCTTCGTTGAGAAAGCAATTGAAATTTCCACCACTCATGCACCCACAGACTGCTGAGGTAATTGAAAAGAAGAATGAAGAAGAGCTTATGGACTTGGTCCTAAAGCTAAATGAGCAACTAAAAGAGACAGAACAAGAATTAGAAAAATAACTACAAAGCAGGCAAAGTGAGTCGACCTCTCAGCCTCAAAATGTAGTGCCAGTGGTTTCTACAGCAGTCCCTTCAACATTGGCAACTTATTTAGCACCAAATGTCCCCTTGGCAACAGCTAAAACTATTGAAGTGACAAGTACAAGTACATCGCAGGTAGGAACTTCAAGTCAGAGCACAGAAGAGTTGATCAAATCCATGGAGGAAATGAAACTCCAGGTCACTGAACTTCAAAAGGTAAAAGAGAAATTCATTACTTTAGAGCAAATGTATGATGTGTCAAAATTCAATTTTGTTGAAGAGGTTAGGAAAAACAAAGGCTTGACTCAACAGGTTAAAACACTAGAAAAAGATCTTACATTTGAAAATCCTTTGACTGATATCAGAAAATATTATGGACCAACATCATTGAATCAACCAATGATGTTTGGTCATCAATTCAAATAATTTTTGAACAGATTGACTTAGTGAAAGTTGCTCTTCAAGAGATTGAAAAAACCAAGGAAGAACTAGGAGGGAAGCCTGAAGAAGCTATCAAATTAATAAACTTTCTAAATAGTAGAAACAGGTATCAATTGGAATAGCTAAACAATGAGGATAGAACCGGTACTATCCTTGAAATAAAGAAAGTACTGACCAAAAGGAATTTAATGCAAAACCTGGAACACAAATGTCAAAATATGCAAGAAAACATAGATGAATTTATGGAGAAATTTGGCATCTTACAGAGTAAAGGACTTTCAAGTCCTTTGGTCATCAATGACAAGCTAATGAGGCAGGATGATTATGTCAACAAATTATATCAGTATGCTAATAATCAAGCCAGTTCATCTGCTAGTTCATTTGCACCCAAGGTATTGCCCACAGGGAGAGTTCTTTATGACAGTTTGGAGAACCTTTTTTATATTGAGCATGAAGTGAAGCACTTGTTTTCAGTGCAACAAAATTTTGTAAAATACATAGAAGCAGATGAAATCTTCAGATAAATGACAGGGACCAGAATACCAAGAGATGATTGGTGGACCAACATGACAGATATCTTATGATTTACCATGATAAAAAGTGAATTGAAATATTTACCATAGTTAATTTTGGTAAAAGAAGATGAATGATGATAAAACAGGTAAAGAGTATCAGTCACAGGTAAAAGAGTATCAGTGAAAAGCCAAAATCAATCAGCCAACACAGAATTACGAGCAAGATAGCAAGATGCACATTCATATGACCTGCCTCCAGCTCCTTCAACAAAAACAAGGACAGCAACCAAGCGATTCACATTCAGTTTCTACTTTCGAGACCATCTGTCTCTACATTCATGTAAAATATATTTAGTTTTCCTATAATATATCTCTCTTAGTTATGAGATATTTTGATGTAAATTTTGTATAAGTACTTCCTCATTCGAAGTACTAAGGGTGGATTCTTAAACATTTTTGTAGACTCTTTATTTTGGAATAGAAGTGCTATTGAACAACTATTGTATGGCTGGCTGGACAAAGTAATAAAGCAAAGGACTTTTATAGGATTCCTGTGTCAAACAAGAAATAAATAAGTATTCTATATCTTATGTTTTTACAGTTTTCTTGTTTAAATATTCATATGTGTTCCATATCTGAATGATAAACGAAAAAGTACATTTTAGAAAGAGCTTTACTGCATTTTGTCTTTAAAATCATCTATATTCTTAATGTTTTCTTCTAAGTTATCATAGGTAGGGAATTCTTAATTGCTCCCTACTTTTAGTTGATCATTGTGGCCATTTAACAAAGAATTCATAATTGTTTTTTGTTAATGATCATCCACTTTCCCTCATCTTGAAACTTTGTTGAAGGATTCTTAATTGCCCTTCCTCCCTTTCAAGACCATTTCATCCTTTCAAGTTACCATTTGTATCTTGTTTAGTTATCTTTCCCTGTGAAGCCCTCCTTTGTTGAATCAACCTGATCCAGTTAAGCCATCTTCAATTGACTCCATAGCCCAATGGCCTGAAATACCTTGTTCTATCCATTTGCTCTTGAATTCCACCACCAAACAAAATCAAAACCCCCCAAGCTTTCATAACTAGCCTAATATCCCATAAACAAAGCCAAATCATAAAGAGAGAGCCCTCTCTGAGTGCAGATTGGATAGATTCTGTACTTAAAAGTTGGTTTGTGGTTACCTCAGACCCCTTTCCTTCTTTTGACAACTTCAAGGAAAATCTAAGTGATAACACTGACCACAAATTGCCATTGTTCAGAGGTTATTTCTGATAAGCTCGACATCCTTAGCACTTTGAAACTTTGGTATGAGTTTTACAGAGTTCAGGAAACTGTAAGAGTGTTTGAGGATCCAATTCGGATCACGGCCTTCCCACTGAGAAAGCTTTTGGACCACCAAAAGTTGGTTTTCAAGCATCGACTAAGTGAGGGTATAGCTATCTCACTTGTCCAATCTCTATCCATTTTGCACTGCTTGGTTTTGAACCCTTGAGTCCAACCCTGAGGCACTCAACATCTCCCCTGCGCATCGTCCTCACCCTCTTGTCCAGAATTGTGTCTTCCTGCAATTCATTAAGATATTCAGGTAACAAATCATCAATAGAATGCAATTAACTATGCTCTTCGGGATATTCAATTAATGAAGGTTCAAATAGTCTCAAGCTATCTGCATTAACAACTGAGTAGATGTGCATGTAAGCTGGTAAATCAAGGCGAAAAGCATTCTCACCAATCTTCTCAAGTATCTTGAAAGGTCCATACCTTATTGGCTTTAGCTTTTTACCTTCACCTTGCATTTTGTCTTTACTGATATACAGCCAAACTTGATCACAAACTTGGAAACTATGCTCCATCCTATGCTTTTCATGCCTTGCCTTGTATTTGGCTTGGCTCTTTTCCAGATGTTCCTGTACTGCCTGGTGAATCTCTTGGATTTGTTCAATGAACTTGGTTGCCTTGTCCACATCACTGTGTCCATAAACTGCTATGTCTTTACCAAAGACAAAATCCAAGGGAGACCTTGGTGTGAAACCAAAACAGGTCTCAAAAGGAGATCTCTGTGTAGAAAAATGTTTTGCTCGGTTGTAAGCATGTTGCACATAACACAAATGTTCATCCCAAATTTTAGGATGCTTGTTGCAGTAGCCTCTAAGCAACTAGATCATTGTCATGTTGACCACTTCTGTCCGGCCATCTGTTTGTGGATGAAAGGCTATGCTTTTCTTCAGTTTGGTGTCCATCAGTTCCAACAAACTAGACCAAAACTTCCCAACAAATCGGGTGTCTCGACCAGATACAATGGAAGTGGGTAATCCAAAATGAACCCATACATGTTGAAATAACAACTTTACAGTTTGTTCAGCTGTAATCTATTTATTGCAAAGTATCAAAATACACATTTTGTTGAACCTATCCATAACAACATATAAATAGTCATGACCTTTCCCAGATTTGGGTAGTCCTCCAACAAATTCCATTGAAACATTTCCCCAAGGATGAGAAGGAACTGGCAGTGGAGTGTACAAGCCTAGTTTTCTATTACTAGGCTTTCTTTTAGCACACATGGTACACCCTCTTACATATCTAGAAATAGTCTCATTCATTTTTGGTCAATAACAAAATCTTTGCAGTTGTGCAACCGTTTTACTTACCCCAAAGTGACCTGATATTATGGAAGTGTGTGCTTCTCGAATTATCTTTACTCTTTCAATTTGTGGAATGCATAGCTTCCCAAAATGATACAAGAATTGGTCCTTAATGTGATAATCCAATTCTTCTACTCATTTGCCTTGAATTAAAGTAGCATATACATCTCTAAAATTTATATCTTAAGCATATTGTTCAATGTAGCTCTCATGCAATACTGAGTTATGATTAAGTATAGTAGATGCATTTATAATTGGTATGGATAACATATTTGCAACTTTATTGTGTATGCCCTTTTTATATCTGATGACTAAATGAAACTGTTGTAGAAAACCCATCCATCTATAGTGTCTTGATTGCTGCAACTTAGTTTGGGAGTGTAGATATTGAAGTGGTTGATGATCAGTATTTATAACTGTCTCTTTGCCCATTAAGTAATGTTTCCACTTTTTCACACTTTGTACTAATGCATACAATTCTTTATCATATGTGGGATAGTTAACCACTGCAAAATTAAATGTCTCATAATGATAATATATGGGTTTTGTTGGCATTATGATGCATGTGTTGTACTTGATGGCAACCCACTCATAGAAGATCATTCCACTTAGATATAACTAGATGAATCTTCAAGAAGAGATATCAGATGTGACTGAATGCTTGGGGTGCAAGACAGCTCAAAGGAATCAGATGATAGTTCTACGTGTGACAAGTTAGCTTTGCCATCAAGTCCGAAGGGGGAGTTTGTTGGCATTATGAGACAAGTGTTGTCCTTGATGGTAAATCACTTAGATGATAAATTATAGTGCAGCAAAGTTATTTTCAAGTTCACGCACTTTTATGCAGAGAAAAGTTTATTTCATGTAGAGAAAAGTTCATGGATTTTTATGCAGAGAAAAGTTTATTTCATGTGGACAAAAGTTCACGGAATTTTATGCAGAGAAACGTTTATTTCATGTAGAGAAAAGTTCACGGACTTTTATGCAGAGAAAATTTTATTTCATGTAGAGAAAAGTTCACGGACTTTTATGTAGAGAAAAGTTTATTTCATGTGGAGAAAATTTCACGGAATTTTATGCAGAGAAAAGTTTATTTCATGTAGAGAAAAGTTCACAGACTTTTATGCAGAGAAAAGTTTATTTCATGTGGAGAAAAGTTCATGCACTTTCATGGTTGGTTCATGGTATTAGTCCGACAGTTTTTGATCCTATGGTTTTGGTCCGTGGTATTGCATCCAAAGGTGTTGATCTCACGCACTTTCATGGTTGGTTCATGGTATTAGTCCGACAGTTTTTTTATCCTATGGTTTTGGTCCATGGTATTGCATCCAAAAGTGTTAATCCCAAGTATTGGGTTCATGGTATTGTGTTATTATGGTTTTGGACCGTGGTATTGTGAAATGCCTAAGACTATAAAAAAGGAAGGAGATCATTTGGCAAAGCATCATCTGAATTATTGAATATCTAATAAAGTGCTAGATCTAGAATACTGTGATTGGGTTATGGTGCAGATCTAGATCTGAGCTAAAGAGGGATCTCACCGGTTGATGGAGAACAAGATCTAAGGATAGATCGGGATCAAATGGTTTGAAATGAACTATCTCTATATGTTTGATTATGCTTATTCTAGATCTGTACATTGACGCTTGTAATGATTTGATCTGGGTATAACTTAAGTTTGAAATCGCTGCAAGTCATTTTTGAATATTTATAGATTTGTACGCGGGTTGGCTTTGGTGTAAGTGCGTATGTATGTAGGTTTGGTTCATTGTAGTAGCATATACAATTTGAGCTATGATATTTGAAGTCACAGGTGGTTCTGGTTGTTGATGGGTTCTGATGACAGTTTAAAAGTGTCAGTATTCTGCATATCCTGTTTGGTTGATT
>APFE030308490.1:0-14645 GCA_000404065.3 Pinus taeda | reverse complement strand
TAGAGGAAGTGATCCTATTGTTTTAAAGAGGGAAACCTTCAACCATAAAAGGGAGGTCTCACCCCGCATAAAAGGTAAAACTTCAACCTGTAAAAGGGAAGTCTCAACCTGCGATGGTTTAAGGATGACCAACAACTCTGGAATGCTTATGCAATTCCTGGAACTCTTCCAAAGTTGGCAAGAAGATGGAGTCTTCTGCTAGAGGAAGTGTTCTCAATTTTGTTTTCGGAACTCTTCCAAAGCTGGCAAGAAGCTGAAGTCTTCTGCTAGAGGAAGTGTTCCAGATTGCCTCCTGAAGGCATGTTCACAGACATCTGTGTCTCTGGCTACAACTATGAAACTGATGTGGCATCTTGTGGCTCAGGCTCGCTTGATGTGGCTTTGAAGCTTGTAGATGACCATCATTTGCCCCCCTGTTAGATATAAGGTGAGAAGATGGATAAAACTCAACTGCAAGACTGTTCAATACTCTAGAACAAGTTTTGACATGTGTTTGGAATATCTTCTTGGCTGTTGATGCCCATTGCCAAGAAGCGATCCATCCTAGATGAAACTCTTTGTTCTTGCAGGACGTTTGTTTTGCTGAAGCATCTGTGTGAAGAATGGGTGTTTTATGACAGTGCTTACATGGATGAAGAATCCAAAATAGTAATCTTTTCAGATGGCCAACTCGATCACAGTGTTGGCATTTCACGATTTGTTGTTGTTGTTGTTGTTGTGGAAGAGGAGCAGAGTCTGGAACAGCTGAAGCTGAACTGTCATGAGGAGCAGGTGAACTGTCATGAATGAAACCAACACTATGAAACTGAATGGGCTTGGCGTAGTCTGGAATATGAAAGGACAAGTCCTTGTCATATCCAAGATCGGTTCTGTGCTTGTTGTGGACAAGCTGTTCCCAAGGTTTGATGATGGGCTTGGGAAATGCAGATTGAGTTTCTGCATCTGCAAGTACAACTGCTGCTTTGTTTGAATGAACAGGAACATTATTGACTTGCTGCTCATGGGTGGTTGTCTCAATGTTCTGAACAAAAACAGGTTCAAAATGATGACTCCACTGCTGTAATTATTCTTGCTGTAGCTGAGATTCAAGCTGCAAAAAATTGATTTTCTCTTGTGCATTTTATAGACAGACCTGAATGTCTATGAGAGAAACTTTGCTGACTTTTAATGTATCATGATTAGAGGAATGTATCAGAGTTTTTAAGAACTCTAATATTTCAGTAATTGTAGCCATTTTTCTTCAATGTCACTTAAAAACTGATCACAACTGAGGCAAAAGCAACAGAAAAATAATATTGTACTCTTACTACAAGATATTGTAAGGGCTTGTCAAGTGGAAACAATGTCGCGAAAGTGGTTGATGGAGCAGGACCAATGCAAAAAAATATATAAATGTGAAGATGAGTGTTGTCCTCAACTTCAAACTTCATAGCATCTGGCTGCTATGGAAATCATGCAAAATCTCTACAAGAAACTACTCCAAAATCTCTACAAGAAACTGCTCCTAGAATGACTGCCAAAAAATGTCTTCAAAATTGCTTCAAATTCACTTCATAATGCTGATCAAATCTTCATCTTAAGACATTTCACCCATTGGCAATATTTTCACAATATTCAAACAAGAATTACACTGCTTTATTGAGTTTTAGTTTTCATAACAAGTGGGTACATGGCCTGCTGTAGGTGTATTCTTTAAAAATATATGATGGCTCACGCTATCAGGCAAACAAAGTGATGTAGGCAATTTCCCTCGAATGTGTGTGGATGAACAAACATGAAATCATGTATATGCTCATGAAGTACAACAGACCAGCAACGTATCATTTATATAATGCTCAGAGAATACATAGTCCACATCAGAAATAGGAACATAACAATAGCTTCAGATTTAGGAACTGATACAAAACTGAAATAACAGAGATATGAGAAACCTGGGCACTTTCTGGCACTATAAACATCTGAGTTTATAGTCCTCCTTTTATAGTATCAGCAGCAAGCTTTTGGAGCAAGCAATATGTGTATATCAGAGACCCCAACTTCAGCAAATAACCCAGATTTAAGAGGCAGCTCGAATAGGCATTTCATAGGGTAGTTCGACCTCCATTAATCAACAACAATCCTTCACTAACTTGTTAACAACATGCACAGAGAATATTAAGGAGGATAGAGGGAAACAGACTCCCATAAACAGATTACTTGATCAGGGATACATTGATTGCTAAAAAATGAACTCCAGAAATAATATATAAGCTTCTTGATCGCTAGACATTTGTTTATACTTTTTCATCTTCAGCAAAGTGCATCCTACCCCTCCATTCAGATTTCCAACCGAATGGCATCCAAGCCAGGACCTCTTACGCCATGGCCATGGGAAAAACTTAGCAACTTCAAGGTAAGTTTATCGGCTACATCCGCAGATTAATTGAAAAAATTATGGGTTTAGACTGATAATATGAAATCGGATGTATTTGCGTATGAAGTATCTCCTCCTGTCACCATTGGCGATCAAGGCTTTTCATACCAATTTACTAGGAGGACAAGAGGCAGATAATTTCAGCCTCATTCTTCTTATCTTGATCGCTGTTCGATACCTTCATAATTAGTTATGGATAAGCATTTCGCTATCAGAATGCAAGGAGCAAATGCCAGATTCAATCAAAAAGTGTCGAGTTTGAGCAGGTTGATCGAGAGGGTACCTGGTATGTTCATCCCTCGGGTTTTAGTAATTATATGCCAAAGAAAATCACTTAACATCATCCTAACAACATTGCACACCGTGTATTTCAGGGACGATCATATTTTTTTTTCATGCCCTGTTGCTTTTCCTAGTTCATGCCTTCCTTCCAGGAGCTTCGAATCTCCCTCTCAAGGAGAAGAGGCAGAAGTTGGTGGAGCGCATTGAGGATAGGTGTATTGTCCAGGATGGGCTTATATACACGCTTGAAATTCTTGTACCTAACCTTGTGAGCAATCTGGACCTTTCTCAGACTGGTGCCGATGGTTTTGAAATTTGCACTTTGTATTCTGGTTTCAGGAAGTCTTAAAATTCAGAGAATTTCTCCGGATCCCCAAATTAAATTTCACAAAATTTCTATGGGTCTCAGCCTAAAAAATAGAAAGATTCTGGCCAAACAGCAGCGGAAAACATTCTACCGGTCTAAAAGCTAATTTACATTCCCTAGCATGCGGAAAAACTGTTAAAAAGATAATTTTTGCATTCAATGGAGGAGATCCGAAAGTGACATTATTCTTTTAACACCTCCCATTTTAGCGATTTTCTTGTTCTTATACATGTTTGGCATGGGAGTTTACAGATTGCACAGACCCCACTTCATGTCGCTGCATAACTTACAACTTGACCTTTAAACCCGTGTACAGTCTAAACTCGTGTACAGTCTAACAGATGAGAGCGTTTCAAACAGCTTTCCAAACAGTGAAGAGTAAGGGATGAGAGCGTTTCAAACAACGTTTCAAACATCGGATACCAGACAGCGTTTCAATGTCAAACTCCAACTCATATATCAAATCCGTTCATATATCAAAAGCGTTACCTTCAGGCGTTCCTGTGTTCCTTGTCAGGCAGCATTTGAGTAGAAGAGAGGGTATGGCATCAATTCTGGTAACGGTGGACAGAGCAGGAGTGCAGCGTTCAAGCAGAGACAGCGCTTTAGGCGTTCTTTGTCAGGCAGACGTTTTATTTCCTTCAAGCGTTTCTCCTTCAGACAGTGGACAGCGCTTCAGGGAAAGCAGGCCACACATCATGGCTCCGATACCATGTTAAATAGACATGGTGAACGGGAAACAAATAGAAAAATAAGCTTGCATTGCAATTTTTATTAACAATAGATGTACATTTATAGTACAATATGGTGACCGTTGGGATTCACATCCCAAGGTCCCTTGGACTACTTAGTCTGCTTAGCTTCCACACTAACCCATTAGGATTAGGTGTCCAACAGTTGATGAAGTTTGAGTTTCTAAATTTCTGATGGGTTATTGATCGTTCAAGTTCTTCATATGTCTTGATATGTGGCAGGAGCATCCAGTTTGAAAATTCATGAAATGTGGTCCCTGGTGGAAGACTGGAGTTTTTTGTAGGCTGGCACCTATGTACTAGTAAACATATTGGCTAGTACAAGAGCTAGAGGGTTGTAGCTCCCTTCTAGTAGAAACTGGAGAATGAGAAAAGGTTGTAACCTTCTGCAGGTAGAAGCCTGCGTACTAGTATGAGTCTACACTAATGCAAGATTGTAAGAAAATTTTCTTATTATTAAAAGAAGACAGAGATGACAACAGCAGGTGGTTTTCACCCACATTGGGTTTCCACCTTAAATCTTGGTGTTCATGTGTGTTGCTTATGTGTAATGGTTTATTATGTTTATAGTGCACATGGTTACTGTTTAATGATTGATGAAGTACTAATGCATTGATTAAAGATCAACATATGATGAATTAATCGAATCATAAGTTTACTGCATAAACATCGGTTACCTTAAAGACAGTTGCGTGTACATGCCAGTTCCCCTCTCTGAAGTAGCATATATAAATATGATTATGAAAAAGAAAAATTCTTGATCTGATAATATTGATTCACCTACCCTCTCAGTATTATTTCCAACAATTGGTATCAGAGCCAAGTTCTTCAAAAGAAGCTTGATCGCTTGAAGGAAAATCCATCAAGATGAATAATTACGAAAGCATGGGATCCATCAGACTGCCAATCTTCAATGGGAGCAACCTTTTTTATTGGAAAATAAGAACCATAACATATCTACAATCTCTTGGAACAGATGTCTAGGAAATTGTGGAAGGAGGATATAAATTTCCAACAACAATTCCTATAGACACGGCTGGTAAAAAGCAATATGAAACCAATGCCAAAGTTGTCAATACCTTATTGGGAAGTTTGTTACAATTAGAGTTTGTCAAAGTCATGCAGCTCAAATCAGCCAAAGAGATACGGGACAAAATTGTCCAGAGCTACGAAGGAAACTCTCAGGTAAAATGTGCTAAGCTTCAAACTCTCAAAATTCAGTATGAAACTCTTAAGATGCACAGTGATGAGAATATAGCTAGTTAATTCTTACATATATATGAGGTTGTTAATTTTATGAAGAATCTAGGTGAAGAAATAAAGGAAGTTACCTTAGTTGAGAAAATTTTGAGATCCTTGTCTGCTAAATTTGAATCAAAAGTGTCTGCCATAAAAGAAAAATAGGATCTGCAGAATATCACTATGACACAGCTTCATGGAATCCTAACTGCTTTTGAGATGAGAAAATGAGGTCCATCAGATATGAGAGAAGTTGCATTTAAAGCTTCAGCAAAAGGAAAAGAAAAGGAAGAGCACAATGAATTAGGACACATTTTAGAAGAAGAAGATGAGGTACATTTTGCCAAGAAGCTTCAATGGGGTTCTAGAAGGTTTAGAGGTAAGCTACCTTTCAAATGCTTTGATTGTGGTAGATTTGGCCATTATGCTGCCAGATGTCCTCATAAAGATAAATATGAAAAAGGAAAGGAATATGCAAAAGGGAATAGGAAACAAGTTGTGAATAGAAGGAGTTACTATACTCATGAAGATAGCGATGGTTAATCTAATAGTGATGAAGATGAAACTAGTCAAGATTACGGGCGTCTCATGGCTTATGATAGCGATGATTTTTGGGATGGTTTACATACCAACTTGCTGAAAAAGAAAAAACACAATGAAAAACTAGAATGTGAAATTGTGGGTCTAAGAAAAGATCTTGAGAAAACAAAATCTCTCAATCTTAGATTTTCTAAAGGATCAGAAACTTTAAATGAAATTATCAAAGTTTAGCATTCTCCTCTGATAAATACAAGTCTTGGATATACTAAAGAAGCATCTCAATCACAGAAGCCGTCAACCTCCACCAAAAGCTATATTGATGCAACAAAGACCAGCGAACAATATGACAATTGTCAGCAAAGGCATAAAGCTGATCACCAGGTAAATCATACTCAATTTACTCCAAGGATGAATATCAATAGAAGCCACAACTAACCTTAGGCAAATCATACTCAATTTGCTCCAAAGATGAATATTAATAGAAACTACAATCAACAAGTAAATAGATTCGATAGTCGTAGAAACTTCTTTAATGGGCAATGTTTTTCATGTCATAATTTTGGGCACAAAGTTGCTCTATGCATTGCTTACAAAACCATCATGACTAGAGAAGCACGAAATCAAAGGAAGGTAAGAGGGATCAAGAGAAGTTCCTATAGTAACTTTTCTCCTCTTGAAAATGAAATAGAATGCTCAATTTGTAACAACTTTGGTCATGAAGAATTTGAATTCAGGAGCAAATTCCAGCAAACACCTCAAAAGGAGAAAACACCATTAAATCCCAAGATATGGAGAAGAAAAGAATCTCAAATAGAAAGATGTGGTATAGCCTTGTATGTAGAAGGACAAGAAAATTAGTGGTACATTGACAGTGGATGATCCAAACATATGACAGGTGACAAAAAGAAACTTCACTCATATAATGCCTTAGAAAAGGAAAAGAATGTCTCATTTGGAATTGACACTCTAGCTATCATAAAAGGTAAAGGTTCTTTTTTCTTGAAACAAAAGGTCAAAGCTGGAAATGTTATGTATGTAGATGGTTTAAAGCATAACCCGTTGAGTGTCAGTCAAATGTGTGATCAAGGAAATGAAGTGGTGTTTTGATCAAATGGATGTGTTGTTTGTGAGCTTGATACAGGAGAGACCATGATCAAAGGTACAAGAACTCCAAACAACTTATACATACTCAAAGGAGGACAACAACAGTGTTATCTAAGAAAAAGTTATGAAAACTGGTTGTGGCATAGAATATTAGGACATTGAAGCTTTTCTCAGATAAGAAATGCATGCAGACTTAAGGTTGTTCATGATCTTCCAGATATCAGCATCCCAGAAAATATAATATGCAAACCATGTCAAATCGGTAAGCAAACCAGAGTTCACTTCATGGAAAAAGAAGGGTCAACTAATGAGCCTCTTGAACTTATCCATACTGATTTATGTGGACCAACAAGGAAAAAGTCAGCTCATGGAGAAGAATACTTTATTTCGTTCATTGATGATTTTTCCAGAATTTGTTGTATAGGTCTTCTAAAGCATAAAGATGAAGCATTTGAAGAGTTCCAAGCCTTCAAAGCTTTGGTTGAAAATGAATCAGATCAAAAAATCAAATGCCTCAAATCTGATTGAGGAGGGGAATTTATATCGGATGAACTCTTTGACTTTTGTGAACAACATGGAATAAAAAGGGAATTCTCCACTGCAAGAACACCTTAGCAAAATAGTGTAGTAGAAAGGATGAACAAAACAATTCAAAAAATGGCTCGATCCATGCTAGATGAATATGGAACTCCTACAACCTTTTGGAGTGAAGCTACATTCACTGTCGTGAAAATTCTCAACAAAGCAAATGTTTGAGTAAATAGCACTCAAACTCCACATGAACTTTGGTATGGTAAGACGCCTCCTGTAAAATACTTTAAAGTTTTTGGAAGAAAACGTTTTATCAAAAGGATTGATGAAAAACTTGGTAAGTTTGAACCCAGAGTAGATGAAGGGATTCTTCTTGGTTATTCTTCGAGAAGTAAAGGGTATAAATGTTATAATAAAAGACTTGGGAAAATTGTTGAAAGCATTGATGTTGTAGTTGATGAAGCATGCATAAATCAAAAATAGATAAAATCAACAGAAGATTATGACAATGAGGAAGATGGGGATTACTTTCCCACATCAAATCAAAGTTATATTCAAGAAGAAACCAATGAAGCACTAGAAGAAGATATAATGGTAGAAGAAAAGACTTTGTCCAGGTATGTTCAGAAAAATCATCTAGAAACTCAAATTTTAGGAGAAAGGGAGGTTGTTATATGGACAAGAAGAACTATTACAGGGACCTCAATCTATCTAGCATTACTATCCTCCAACGAACCTCAAAATGTAAATGAAGAATGCAAAGATGAATGTTGGGTCAAGGCCATGGATGAAGAACTTGAGCAAATTGAAAAGAATGACACTTGGGAATTAGTTCGTAGACCTCATGATAAAAATATCATAGGAACTAAATGGATATTCAAGAACAAGCTAAATGAAAATGGAGAAGTCATTAGAAACAAGGCTAGACTTGTTTGTAAAGGGTATGCTCAACAAGAAGCTATATATTTTGAAGAAACTTTTGCACTTGTTGCCAGACTTGAAGCCATAAGAATGTTTATTTCTCTTTCCAGTTTTCGGAAATTCGAAGTATACCAAATGGATGTAAAATCAGCCTTCCTTAATGGAGATTTAGAAGAAGAAGTTTATATTGAACAGCCAGAAGGATTCATTCTTGGAAATGATGCAAAAGTTGTATGCAGAGTGAAAAAGGTTGTCTATGGTCTGAAACAAGCTCCGAGGGCTTGGTATTACGGCCTTGACAAATATCTACACCAACAAAGTTTTACAAAAGGTTCTGCAGATAGCAATTTATATACAAAGATTGAAAATGATAAATTGCTAAATTATTATTGTTTATGTTGATGATATCATTTTTGGTAGCAATGAAGAATCCATGAGTCAGAATTTTGCTTCAGTAATGCAGCAAGAATTTGAAATATCCTTGCTTGGTGAACTTACCTATTTTCTTGGTCTACAAGTTCAACAAACTAAAGATGGTATTTTTCTTTCACAAACCAAATATCTCAAGCAAATCTTGAAAAGGTATGGAATGGAAGATTCTAAACTTGTATGTACTCCAATGATAATAGGATGCAATCTCAGCTCAAATGATGAATCAATATTAGTACATCAACCAACTTACAGATCCATGATTGGTAGTCTGCTTTATCTAACAGGTACTCGACCTGACATCATGCATGCAATAGGAATAGTTGGAAGAGTCCAAGCAAATCCAAAGGAATCACACCTTCAGGCAGTCGAAATAATTTTTAAATATCTTCAAGGAACTCAGGACTTTGGACTATGGTATCCTAGAGATGCAGATCTTACACTTCATGCATATACAGATGCAGATTGGGCAAGAATTTTTTATGATAGAAAAAACACTAGTGGTGGTGCATTCTATACGGGTTCCAGGTTAGTGTCTTGGTTCAACAAGAAACAAAGTTCAATTTCTTTATCTATAGCTGAAGCAGAATATGTGTTTGTTGCATCTTGTTGCACACAACTACTTTGGATGATGTAAACTTTGCAAGACATTCAGATCACATGTACTCCACCCATGTCCATTCTATGTGATAATACAATTGCCATCAGTATTTCAAAGAATCCAGTCATGCACTCCAAGACCAAGCACATACCCATCAAGTACCATTTTCTAGAACAAGTTCTTGAACAAAAGGTCAATTTGGAGTATGTCCCCTCCAAAGAATAGGTTGCTGATATATTCACTAAAAAATTTCCTAGAGAAACATTTGAATATCTCAGACAAAAGTTGGGAGTTGTTGTTGCATCATCCTTCTATTAAATCCAGTTTTTCAGAGGAAGTTTAGTACACTTTGGTTTCATGTAGTATATGCATAGGTTCATGCAAGTTGCCTTGGCTGAAAGTGTGTATATGTTTTTCTAACAAACAAAACAGTGGTAGCATAGGTTCGGGTGGAGCATTCACATTCCACATTGTTGGCATTATGGTTGCTAAACTTAGCTATTTCTTAGTTGCATTAGTCATTAGTGTGATATAACTTATTCTGTCATGGTCTATATTTCAATGAGTTCTATTCATATGATGTAATTTATTTCCCCAATGTCATTGGGATGGATGATGTAATAATTGTTGTATTTCTGTCATGTATAAACCTTGGTATATCCCTACTTGGTTGGGCAGATGAGTAAAATATGGTGTATCCCCACTTGGTTGGGTGATTGATGTCTGTATGAGTTCGTGGTCATAGGAAGGTCATACTCACTTTGTTGAGTTATAGTGTCATGTTATTATATTGAATCATCTCTCTGCAGACTTGGCATGTACTGAGGGGGAGTATGGATAGCATCAGACAAAGGAGGAGAGTAGAGTGGTCCACCCTTTTCCCTTGATGTCAAAGGGGGACAATATTTTGGTATTTTGGTGTTGTATGGTATCTCTAACAGCCTTTACAGCTTGCAGTATTCAATACCATCATGGTTGCCATCAAGTCCAAAGGGGAAGATTGTTGGCATTATGATACAAGTATTGTCCTCGATGGCAACTCTATAGGTCAACTCAGTTTTGATAAGAGGCTAACAGGAATATTTAGAGGCAATAGGGAAGTTGTATAGAGGATGAGGAAGATGGAACTAAGGTCTATTGATCATAATAAAGAAGTCGAAGGAAGAATATGATGTAAGAGTAGTTTAAGAGATACACGTAGGTTCACTTAGTCCAAGTAGCATATACACATAGGTACTCAGAACAAAAATATCGTATAACATACACACGCACTCACATAGAAGGAAAAGCATGCACGTGTTGAAAACCATGGTTTTGGTCTGAGGTATTTGGTCCAAGGTACCTTTGGACCATGATATTACCCTAGCTATTTAGTCTGAGTTATCCAGTCTATGGTATTTAATCCAAGGTATTGGTCCTAAGTGGATTCGGTCCATGATATTGAGAAAGGCCAAAAACTATATAAATAAGAGAGGATTATAAGGCCAGATGTGCAAGTGGATAAGATTCTAAGGAATACTTCTATATGAAGTATATTTTATGTGGCAGGGTTATGTTTCGGACTAGATCTGAAATATTTGTGTGCACCTTGAGTTCAATATTGGATCAGGATCATGAGACCTCAAATGACTTATTCTTGAATGATCTGATATTGCTTAAGGATAGATCTGATGTTTTGCATCTATTTTATTCATTATCTATCATGATCTGGGTTTGTATGAAGTCTGGAATTGCAGCAAAGTTCTTAGTCAATATTTGCAGATGTGTATGTAGGTTCGGCTCGGTAAAAGAGCGTATACAAACAGGTTCTATTCTTTCAAATAACGTATACAAAAGAAAGGCCTGATGTTCAGAGATGACTGATCTATCAAATCAATATTGTTGATTTACTGTTGTTGTTATTTTACTGTTGTCTATCAATGAAGCCTTCTTAGATCTGAATGTAAATCTAAATGCATAAGGAGGTTGATATGTGATTGTTTGTATAGGTGAGAAGAAGTGTTTTCTATTGTTTTCCTATGTAAATTTATGTAAGTTGACAGTAGATGTTCAGTATACTACTGGTTGGTACAGTTTGTGATTCAGAGATTTTATGATTCAGAATCTTTATAGGTATACGCAGGTTGGGTTGAAGGAAGTAGCGTATACATGCAGGCTTTCTTCATTGAAGTAGCATATATAGTCTAACACATGAATTTTTGAGGTTTCAGTTGGTTTTGAATGTTGATACAGGTTTATGGGTTCAACATAGTGTTTTGATGACAATGATCTGATTGTTTCAGATTAACTGCATGTTGGTTGATGAAGTTTGAGTTTCTAAATTTCTGATGGGTTATTGATGAGTCAAGGTCTTCATATGTCTTGATATGTGCCAGGAGCATCCACTCTAAAAATTCATGGAACGTGGTCCCTAGTGGAAGAGTGGAGTTTTATGTAGGCTAGCACCTACATACTAGTAAACATATTAGCTAGTACAAGAGCTAGGGGGTTGTAGCTCTCTTCCAATAGAAGCTAGAGAACGAGAGGAAGTTGTAACCTTCTGCAGGTAGAAGCCTGCATACTGGTATGAGTCTACACCAGTACAAGATTGTAAACAAATTTTCTTATTATTAAAAGAAGGCATAGACAACAACAGCAAGTGGTTTTCACCCACATTGGGCTTCCACCTTAAATCTTGGTGTTCATGTGTGTTGATTATGTGTAATGGTTTATTATATTTATACTACAGATGGTTAATGTTTAATGATTGATGAAGTACTGATGCACTAATTAAAGATCAACATATGATGAATTAACGAAATCATAATTTTACTTCATAAACGTTGGTTTCCTTAAAGATGGTTGCATGTACATGCTAGTTCGCCTCTCTGAAGTAGCTTATATAAATCTGATTATGAAAAAGAAAAATTCTTGATTTGATAATACTAATTCACCCCGCCTCTCAGTATTATTTCCAACACTTCATCACAACATTAGCTTCAGATCCCAGATCTAAAATAACTTGATCCATCTCATAGTCTCTTATCTGTGCACTAAGCCTCATTTCTCTTCATGTTCTCTTTTGTTGATGCAAATTGTTAACTACGCACAACTAATTTCGCGGTACTTCTTTAGATGCACATGAATCTATAAATTCCTGAATTCCTTCTACAGCCTTTTGATCTCTTAATAATTTGATACAATTTTGCAGAAAAGACCTTAAAATACCTCCTTGGTTCACTGATTCCAGGTCTTTTCACGAAGCTTGTGCCTATGTCAAAGTTGATGCTATGTCACAGTCACTTTTTTGTTTCAATTGTGCATTAGATTTCGAAGCTACAAAATCCATAAAGCTTCGCTTGGCTTCCACAAACACTTATTTTTCCTTCTGAATATCAAAGATAGGACAGTTTTTAGCAGTCTTGCTAACCCATGAAGTTTTAGATTCCTTCTTTTCATTCACTTTGTCATCACCAATCGCAACTCCACTTCTAGTAACAATACTGACTCAGGAGTCATTAGTTTCTCTTTCAGCCATCATCATTTGGATATTCTTTGTCGGCTATTGGTTTCTCTTTTCTTACATTGTTGCCATAAGTATTGGAAATTCTTCAATTACATGGTCAAAAGCTTTACAATACTTATATGTCGTAGTGGGATTCTGACAATCTCTCACAAAGTGTCCTGGCTTGCCACAATTAGAACAAATAATATGTCCACGTCCTCGACTATCCCTCCCACCTTGACCTATTCCTTGATAACCACCTTGACCACTATGCTTTCCATTTTCCTCATTTCCATGTTATCCTATTTGCATTCTACAAGTATCAGCTCCGTGCTCCATCATTAGTTCATAAGCTCGACAATGGTCCTCATCATATCCTGCCGATTTACATAACTTGCAATATAAGTTCCTGGGGGTCTACACATATTTTTGCAACAAATAACAATCTTTTGATCTATGTTTGCATCTAGTTTTTCATATCTCGCACCATAGGATAGATTTGTCATTCAAAGGATTCGGTGCTCCACTAACCATGTAATTTCTAAAGAGAGAACATTTTTCTTTAGAGTAGCCTTTTGATTTGCACTTCATACACCACACTTCTTCTTTGAATTCTTTGATTTTATTTATATCTTGTAACTACAGAGTCAAATTTGACAACTGACTCTCAATCTGTTTCATACATGCATTGGTATCTCTTATAGGTGAAGCTTCTAATTTCATCTTCAGCTCTAGAGCTTCATCTTGAGTTTCTATCTTTTGTTGCATCAAAGGCAATCTGATATTTGGTAGCAAGGCAGCTATGAACCATTCCTTATGTCGCTAGGGAGATATGTCAAAGCTCAACTGATCCAAAAATACCTTGAATATTTGGTCAAATTCCCAAATAGACTCAGTAGGCCTTTGATTGATTTCTTTTAACTTTGTGATACACTACAATTTAGGCTTCAGTTTCTTAAATTATTTTTCCAATGCTATTTTAATGTATGTAATGATTTGATCTGATTTCTTGAATAATTCATGTAACATTTCAACACTCTATCTTGGAATGTCATGACAAGCTGCGCCTTTGGCTTATGTGAACTTTCAGATTGGAAGGGTGAATATTGTGGAGTTACTTTAGGATTTTCAAGGAGGCTTTCTTCACTTTCAAATTCTCTCAAAACAAGGCTATAGTCTATTTCTATGAAAGTCTTCAGATCTTGGTCATGAGATCTCTTTCTAGTATATACTCTATATATTTTCACACTTTGCGTTGTTGTACTTTCTTCTTTGGAGATTCTCACAAACATAAGTAATCTAATAATCTAACTGCATTTGTAAAACTCCTTTTTTGCATAGAAGCATCTTAATCCATAGTTTCAAAGATCTCAAGTAATTACCTCACGGTCCTTTGAAAAAAAATTGTTATGCTTCATAGTAGGACATAGTCGACTCTACCCCAAACTCAGTAATGAATCCTCCCAAGATGCTATAAATCCAGGAATCAACAACTCTTCAAATCCTATTTTCGGCGTTCTTGAGTCACTGTATTAATTCAGGATTCCACTCCTTAGGTTCATCTCCTTCAAAACAATCCTTTCTTTTGATCAACTTTGATATCCACTCGTACAACTCAACATGAAATAAAACAAAGAAAATTTCATATTGATCTTCAAAAACATACTTTTGTAACCACCTTTTAGATAAAAGATGAGGGATCCTATTCTCTTGATCTGCAAATTATCGTTCCTTCTATTCTACCCAATCTTGAATTTATTTCTTTGACGGATGCCACATAAACATATCCCTCAAATAGATCTTTGTCTTAGCAATGGAACCATTTGTTGGCTTAGGGTGGGCTGACCCAAATTTGATCCTTTACTACACATCAATAAAACCCTCAATCACTGGCCCTTTCAGCAACGACCTACAAGCAGATCGTAGTCTCACCCGAAGTGACTATGGGAGGATGCAGAACCATGTTTCTCTAGCCTTGGGGG